>CAJQUW010010394.1:0-13999 GCA_907163375.1 Prostheceraeus crozeri
CTACTAAGTTTGCCTATAGATCAGTTTTATGATCAGTTCTTTTATATCCTTGGATGTTATTAACATGCAAGAAATGTGTGTATAATACAGACACATTTTTTTGTGTGCTGTGGTGTTATAAATCTAAATATGTGGATATAAAGAATATGTTGCGGACCCTTCGAATAGCGCCGACATCAATTAAAATTGTTAATCAACACATACATGGTATTGATATAAATATAATCACATAAATTAAGAACCTTGTTAAAAATAAACGTGTGTATTCAACCGTTCGCTGCGTCTTGCACATAGATCTAAATTGTTGCTGTTATCTCGTTCTAAACTCTTTAACGCATTTCGCTCACCAAAATGATTCTATTCAACCATATTTCTTGTGAAGATTGTGGTAATAATTTAGCACATATTTATTGAACAGAAAACTCGTTCTCAAAAGTAATTTGCCGTTAGTACCCCCGTTACTATGGACACATCTATATTCAAACTCATTCGCATGCCCACCAACAGCGCAATTCCATGAAGCGGTTAGATAGAATTAATCTGGACGACCTCAGTCATTTGGCGATAACATCCAATATTTCTGGTCGTTGTCTCGAATTGGCGCCGACCTACGGTCCAACACACCTGATTGAGCTCAGAACTAACGAAGTGCTAAGGACAATCATTGAGAGAAAAGAGTTTGTATGTTGATTGACAATATTGAAACGGGTAGCCACATGGGAAAGTTGCACTTGAATCGAAACCTTGTCTTATCTATTGCGGTCCCAACAAACCTCACTGCAGCATTTTGATGGAAGTGATAAAAGCTGTCAGGATGCAATTTAGAATGAGAGATATTGTGATTGCTAAAGTCGTGCTTGACTGATCTCACGATCACTCTCAGATCTCATGTTCGTGTTTACACCCAAAGGGCTAGAAAGGTTATCAGAAAAGTTTACAGAATAAATCCGGTGCTACACAAGGTAAAAAGAATGGATGACAGGAGAAAACTCCATGCACGGACCTTATTAAAAAGAATCATCACGGAAGAATGAAGGGATGAGGGATTTCAGAAATTTCAGATAGATTTTCACTTGATTTTCATATCTACATAATATAGAATGCAGTCTTGTGCAATTATCGTAACTTCGTTGCATATTTTGTTTGCCTCTAGTATTGGAGCGACTCATTTAAACGATGAAGATCATCGTCATTTTTCAGAATTCTCGACAACCATTGTGATCTGTTCAGATGATGAGGAAAACATGAAATAAATGATATGTAGGACATCCCTAAAATAATTTATGAATGGGCTATTTCATGTCCTGGTGTTGTCATATGAAGGGAAATCTATATCTCCTGGTAGATTTAATCAAAATAGAAAATGCCATTGTAGACAGCCCTCCGGCCATACTATTACATGCAAGTTTGTTCTCCTTATTGTAAGTCGAAACAGGTTGATTATTGCCATTTCATTTTAACAATGCAATTATGTGAAATAATTGACAAACTACAATCTCTTTTCAATAACTTTTCAAAAAATTTATTTTTATATATAGATTACTAATGATTTTATTAGAATTTAAGAATGTAAGTTACATGTGTGTGACATACAGAGTAGACCTCTGCTCTGGCGGATTTTCGGCCTGGCTTTAGCCCACGACTGCAGGAGCACACCGTCCAATTTGAATATGCTTGAATAATCAAATATCTTCAATCTTTCTTCAAGGGTCACAAAAGTATATACAGCCAATTTTTGATGAATAAGCTTATAGTAAAAAAACGTTTTCGTATTCGTTAATATGCGTATCCATCATTCGAAATATTCAAACGTGTTACTTGCTATTCGAACCGCAATTATGATTCGCGCCCGCAAAGAAAATGCCATGTAATCAATAACTCATCCCGCCTTTCAATAACTAAGAAAGTATTTTGCTTGATCCCAGAAATTATATTCTTTCATTACTTATTCCGTGCAGAACGTACCATTGATAGAGTCCTAATAGAAGGTGATGCATGTTGTTTCAGGAATCTCATGTCCCTAGCTGTAAATGTCTAATGATATTGACGCTCGTCATTATGATTGCAAACATATGAAATTAATTCCAAATAAATCAGGTGATCCTCGTTCTGCGGGGTACTAAATTGATTTATTACGATAGACCAATATTTCGCCTATGGCGGCTTTGTCAAGGTTGCAATAAGTAAAGCAGAGAGTGGTAAAAGGTGGGCCTATTGAAACAAACTTTGAGTACAGTTAAAGGAGAAGCATTAACTTGGATGAACTCGTTGCATGATAGCGTCTATATTTAGACCTTGACATCCGTTCATTAGGGAGCCTGCATGTTGCCGAATGTACAAAGCTTCTAACGTGAGTCTCTTTTGAGTAGTATTCAATCCACGATGCGACGTATCGTCCATGAAATAGGCTGCGAACAATTGGGGATGAGTCTGTAGATTTGAAAACAGCAATGTTATTCTGTGAGAGATGTTCATTTATCCTTGACTTGATGCAACGAGCTGACTCGCCAATGTAAATACCACCGCATTTACATTGCACACAATTTTATATATGATTTTTTTTGAGTGACACGAGTTACCTGTATCGTTCCATTTGCAACTTGCGCAGCTATCATGACATTGGATTTTTTGTTTCGGAGGGTGGAAAGTTCTCTTCAATGATTTGCCTGAATCAAAATGCAGAGAAATATATTCTGATAATGTAGTGCGTTTAACGGTATTGATATGAAATTAAATTCCATTATGCATCAGGCGCATGTAGTTGTAAAAAAATGTCAAGCTTAAGAGGAAATCAAAGGAAAATCATCTTCAAAATCGGCGGCCGGTGCTAGTGATCGTTTGTGTCTCCAATGTCCGAGGCTCAGGTCCAGCATCTATCTCGACTGATATGGCACAACGGTATTGGAAAAGTATGATGATCCGTTTGATTCCTAACTTGAGTCCTGGACGCATGCATATTTCATCTTCTTTGACTCCCCAAAAAGTCCATCTCCCATATGAATGTTTTCTATCTTTAATTAAAAACATCTCTGAAAGACGGATCGATTCAAACAATTGTTGTAGTTGAAATAATTGGGCAAACGTATTCTCAAATTCATTATTAAATCGATGATGCCATAGAATGAAAAAGTTTAAACTTCCTGACGAAGATTGATGCAGTTCAACTGACCTACAATAACATTGCAACCGGTTGGAGACTTTTTATGCAACATCATCAAATAGATTTAAGACGTTCTTTACAGTCCTATTCACGGTCATTTGGTGATGAAAAGATTCCTAAAATGGGTTTTTATCGTCTTTCACTTGTCTGCTCCATTACTATTTAGGACGGTAGGAGGTGGTTGGCAAGGTACCCCCACAAAGATCACTACATGTATATTCCTGTGACGATGCATTGTATTCACACAAACAAGCTTTTGACAGTGCCTTTCAAGACATCGGAAAATTTAGTGGAAAATTCGTTGAGGGAAAACCTCTGGAATAACAATAGCTGGAAAATGTATGTTTGTCTAAAACGTGGAACCATAGCAGGTATATAATTTGAGATCAATATTTGCGATCGTTTAACTTTATTTACAAATAATACCATTGACATCAATGCCAATTATCTAACTCATATTTCATAAGTTAATATTAATTTGTAAGATTCAAGCATAAAAATACGATAGAGTTTAGTCGTGTCGATTGAAGCCGATTATGACATGGAGAAAATCATAGTCAACAACAAATGATGTAATTTTTTTATTTATTAAAAATTTCTACATGTTCGATAAAAAATAGTTAACGACATAAAATTATGCAAGTAGATTAATGATCTAAAAAAATAGATTTTCCGCAGTTTCGATGAACTGATGGTGTCTATTATAAATTGAAAATTTATGCTTGTTGGACTCATTACAATGTCTTTTAGTATACTGTTTTATGATGAGCTCTAACTTCCTGCAATCTTTTCATGTCCTTGATGGACGAGTTGTCATGCTTTTTGCTATTCTTCTATACATAAGTAAAGAAAAATAATCGTCAAGTGCAAAACCTACAGTTGCAACATGCAATCAGCAACCTATCATTGGTCAATCAAGCTAATCAGGCGATTATTTTGTGAAAACATAAGAGCAGTAATCACTAAAGTACATTACGAAACAATATTGCAACGAAAGCATCATTGCATTGCAAAAACTTGGAAAACAAATAAAACACAATGTTTCTACAAAACGCATTCCATAGTGCAATATCTCTTGAAAGTCACCTACATGTAAAGAGACGCTCTGTAGAATGGATAGCAAGAATAGTCACATAGAGTAAGTATATTGGTGTAGAATGGCAACTCGGTATTCATCAAATTGCCAATGTGTATACAGTTTCGATTTCATTTAAATGAACTCGTGCGGAACCCAATGTGTGTATTGATACCAAATGTGATATATCCTAATTTTTTACACTTTTGGAGAAATCTGCATGGAATTTGGACTTGATCATCATGGCAATACAGAAGGAATAATAATTGCAAATCCTTCGTGTCATGACAGCCTTGGAGAGGCAATGCTTGCTTCAATTAGCAATTCGAAGGTTGTTATTACTCCAATTCTCAACCTCAACCTTCATAATAAGCACATTTTTAAGCGTGACCATATCACAAACTGCCTGCCACTGGAAAGAGCAAAAAAACATAACCAAAGAACAATGATCACAATTAAAGTAGTAATGGTCCACATTACTATTACAGATTCAAGAAATGAAACACAAAATTTGGTAAATCATAAAAACATACCAATGAAAATGGAAATTAAAAAACTTGAAAATTTCATCCATGAAAGCTTAATGAGATCTCAACTTTTCCTTGAGGACTTGCCTTACATTGGGGTTCATGAAATTCGCTTGATAAGCAGCTTAAATTCCGCTCCAATAAGGTGCTTGTCAGCAAATATTCATTCCTGTTGATATCCAACAGATTTCATCCTTACTCACATGTTGGGTTCATGTCGATAGTATATGAAACACAGGAATAATTTCCCCGTAAGGAATAATTCTCCGGCATGGGACGCTATCTCCGTAAAAACTGAATCTTTTCATTTTAAAATTTTCATTGTATACACATACTTTTTTGTGTAGACACTCTACCTGATTATATATTCACTCTATGAATGGTCATCTTTCAAGATTCTTCTCCAAAGTCTTTACAGACATCTGATGCTTTATCGAGCGTCGTTCTAGAGACTCGAGAGGTCTTCCAGCAACATCTCTCATTGTCTCAATACACGAATGAGCTGCGTGATGTTTTTTGGTTTCCCCGGTCGATGTTTATCCTGAGAATTTCCGAGTTCTCGAAACGTGAAACAAAACGACACATATCTTGCTCAGACGGAGGTTTTCTAACTTTTTTTCAACGGTGACTAACCCTATCTGTGGCAGCAACGATCGACCAGTTGCTAAAACAGCACAACAATTTGAGAATGGTGCTGGTTAGTCCACTTATTCATCATCAAATCACTGGCGAAGCAAACTTATCGGAGATTCATAAAGATGTCACTGTTTTGATTTTTGAATATGTCTCAGTTGCAGATGATGTGAAATTGCTATGCACTTTTTGCATAGGAATGCATAAGTGAAGAAATAAACAACCGCAATATCTTCAATGATATCAGAGTATTCTATGGCATGATAAATTTAAGATTTTTAAGCGTCAAAATATAATATAAGATTATAATGAACTTTATACTTTATGCACCAGGACAAATTTACGAGTATGATCTATATACAAGAATACGCATTGGTCTCCAATTTGTAATTAGCAATCAACACTACCAACATGAAATTAGCCCTATACCACTTCCGGCGGACTATGTGCTTCAAATACATCGCTTTGCGCAATCACTCCGTGGATTGCACGTAAGAAACATTACACCTCGCTTTCAATCTTTCTTGGTTTGCGGCTTTCTGCAAAAATGCTGCAAATTTTAATTCAGTGAAACATTTATTACTGTTTTTTCTATGCCCAGTCCATCTGGCTTCATATTATGGTTACAGGCCACAGAGTAAAGCCAGTGTAAAAACGCAGGATCAGCTTGCTCAACATGCTGGGCCTTTCCGAGCGAAATAGATACCTGGAGATTTTCAATGACGCAAGTCGGACAATTTGACGCAGAAAACCATTTTTACCAACTGAATGCGTCACTTCAGATACGTGACGTGACGCAAGTCGGTCTTTATGACGCAAATGGTATATTAGACGCAAGAAGTATATTTGACTCAAGCTGAAGTAAATGAAAATTGAAGTCAGACTTTTTGACGCAGTTCGTATATTTGACTCAAAATCATGAAATAAATTCTGAAAACTTCCTGACGCGTCCGAACAATTTGAAGATTTGGTATATTTGACTCACAAAACGATCGATAATGCAATGCGGTATTATTCATATCTAAATATACGGACAGAAGTTCTCTCAACAATTTTATGCATTTCGAATACAAGCGATTTATCTCAAAAGAATAAGCTAACATGGAGATCAAATAGGCCTATATTAAATGATGCCCAAGATTTACAATCTAAGTTCAGACAGCGGTTCATGGTAAATTTTGCATAAACAGAAATAAGGCGATCATGCTTTCTTCCAATGCAATGATTATCCACTGCTAGAAATTATTTGTCAAGATAATTTGCTTTATTAAGTTTCATTGATTCATCACACTATAAATGAGCTAATCGCAGGGGCAATTTTCTGTCATCTGGAACATTCATCGTAATCGAAATAGTAATTTTGCAGAATGTTCGAATCGATCAATTACAAATTGCCATGCTCATGTCAAAGTAATGAGACCGAAAAAGTTGACACTCTGTTTGTCAGGGGGGCAACGGCATGACTTGAATAGTAGGGGCCTTGCCTAATTCTTTGGTTTATTCACGGGATCGTCAAGTAGGCAAGTCATTCCTTGAAAATACATGGAAAACTGAAGGAAGGATAGTGGAATTGAAAACTGAGAAATTGTTTAGGTTTAATTTTTGGAATGTGAATTTAGCAAGGAAGTGGAGGGGGGGAGCACAGTATGGAAGTTACAATATCCGGAAAGCATTGGGACCTAATTGCCAATAAGAACTTTGATAAAGCGATATAACAGCAGAGCATTTATAGGCCTCACACCAAAGTGAGCAAAAATTTGAGGAAAAACTTGACAACAATAATAAATATGAACAGGACAAAGAAAAGAATAGAAGGATATCAGCAGATGTCACTTCCCCTTTCAGACTTTTTTTTCAATGATTTTTGTTATTTTCTTGTATGTGTTATTTATTGATGAATTGAAGCCAAAAATAGGCTACCAAAATTCACTCTAAGCATTCGATAGGGCTCTTGAGTTTGCCTGTTAAAGATATTTTTATATGCTGGGATTAGGAAAATTGAAAGGTGGAGAATCTAATAAAAACTAAGAAATCGCATGGTTTGTGGGCAGCATATGGTATGAATACACATGTATTTATGACATAACGATAATTAGACTTCTAAATATCTGTACATGCTAATTGTGACGAGATATCATACTGGATTACGAGTGGAAAACATTACTGTATACTTTCGTCTTAAAGCCAAATTTGTACTCATAGCTTAAATTAGGCACAATGATGATGATGAAGCCATGACTGCATGTCGCCTTCTTTAAAGCGCGTCTCTCCGAGCAAAAAAACCGGATACTCGATCAGACATCTTATAGTTTCTTCCGGATATCCATGGATATTTCAATTCGGCTGAATGGATGCACACCATTATTTCTACGCCAGGAGCGCTTGGAATTATTCCAGTCTAATCTCTCTTTGCGCGTAGATGATATACAAATTTTTATTTTTCCACAAGGCGATCCGTATCATTTATAAGCGGATTTTATGCTTTAATATCCAACTCGATATCTTTGGTTTCGTTGTTTTTGACATGGGATATCCGTGCTATCGGTGTACTATCTGGTTATCCTTCCTTGGCATCCCTTTGTTAACAATGGATATGTAGCAATCGCGGACTTTGATGTCGAGTTTGCTATTAAATCAGAAAAGTTATCAATTTAGCCGAAAATGCTGTTATTTATTATCCATATCTTACAAATTTTCACTGATATGACGGCCCTTGTTCACGTAAAAAGGATTTTCAAATTACCATCTTACATAAAAATCAAAATATTAATGTACATGATAAAAGTTGAATCATTTCGAGATCTATCGTGTTATTGCAGGCATGATTTGCATCTAGATTTTATTGAATTATGGCCTTTGCTCTGATATACGAGCTGGTATAGGTTATAGGTGTAATGTGCTGGTTTGTTTGTATATATATAGCAGGATTAATGAGTATCGGTGGAGTGCATATGGTTTACTATGTCTCGAACTCACACCATTACTACGCAGTGTAAAGAAGACATGGCACAGCCAACAAAGACTTCAAGGTTTGGTATTCATATGACCACTCACCTAAGTTGGCGTCCTTTCTCTGTTAACATTGTATGGCTTTCTTCGTGATTACAGTGTCAAAATCATAGCAGTTTGATACAAGAACAGCTATTTTTAACCACTACGTGTTCAAGATAAGTAGGTGATCATTATTAAGTAGAAATCTATGAAATCATCAGACCTCAATAAATAAGAGTGAGATGTTGCAATCCTTATGCAAGACATTGATATTGTTGAAGTGTTTTATGCTGTAAAGTCATTTTAGTAATTTGATAAAATCGGTTCTTTTTTACTACCTTAGGGTGATAGCAGCCTGGTCTATATTTCAGGTGAAATTTTTGGTGTCAGTGATGATTGTTTGATAAGACTAATTACAGATCAGGTGTTTTTTGGCTGGACTGATTAAGCTTTTTCATGATTTAATTAGTAGTATCGTTAAATTGCGTATGATTCTTAGAATGTAAATATTTACATCTGCACTTTTATGTTGTTGAAATAATCGGAGTTTGCTATTCCTACTACGCGTTGTTCGATCTTTTAGTATATTGATTTCGATATTGTCGATTAGTGTTGTTCTAATAACATGTTCGATGCGGGTGAAGCTAGATCCTGCAAGTATGAAGGATGATGAGCTAATTCATCACAAAAGCCTAGAACTGTTAATCGCTCAGATCTGGACAGATAATTGTAATCTATTAGATAATTTTAGCGGGGATCGACTGCTTTCTTTGAGCACAAGTTCTTTGGATGAGAAAGCCGAATATGACGATTCTCATTCCTTACTTAATTGCAACTGTGACACACAACTAATGTAAACAGTTCATTTCAGAGCAAGTTCTATTGTCTTTGGACGCAACCAGAAAATAATCAAAACAGACATAAAATAAAACTAGAAGATGTCCGACTAGAGCCTCAAAGCAGTCGTATTAATTTTTAATCAGTGGATACAGATGACAGGCGCTCAATGAGCGATTCAGAAAACTAAACGCAGACTTGATGCGGTAGTACTGAAAGGAATTTTACTAGAAAGATGCTTTTGTATTTTTTCAACATTCTCTTAGGAGGCTCAAGCCAGTATCTGCGAGAATGTGAATAGCTCCTTTTCTGGGGACAGATTTGCGGCTGCATAGAAAAATGATGCGTGGGAATGAAACTTTTGCATATAAAGCAAGAAGTCTTCGCCCTATATTGCATCGAAATGCTGTTTTTTCTATTATTGGATTCGTAGTCTGACAAGATAAGGAATGGATAGAATCGAAGCTGGGAGCGTGTGGTATGGCTTATTTCTTTGTAAAAGTCTCATTTTGGCATTGTTCCTCGCAGAATTGCCTTTGTGGTGTATGATATTTTGTGGAAACTAGTGATCTTTGGAATCGTGCGATCAGTCCATAAAATGGATTAGGCCTATCATGCATTCGACGCTCTGTGTCACTCGAAAGGAAGTAGCACTGAAGACGGTAGGAGCGCTTTAGCTGATCTTTGAAAGGTCATATGAGTGTTACTGAACTCAAATTTGACATCAAAATCAGAATATGGATCTTTAAATGACTGAAATCAATGTAATTTACAGAGCCTGACGTCAGCCATAAAAGTGTCAAGGTGAGATATTCATAAATCTATTGTGGAAAATAGGAATCCTTAATGCCTTTTCAATCGGGAAACGACGAGCTGGATGGTTGAAGCTCTACTCATGGCTTACATAGCCAGAGGTTAATCTGCAATTAGGCGTTAATTTGGATTGGAGATCTTAGACGATTTCATGGAAAAATGACATGTGGAAATATCGGCGGACAAACTACTTTATCAGTAAAATGAATCGATGAACAGCACCCGGCGTGAATGAATGGCAAAAGAATGTTTAGGTTCACATAATTTAGGGTCCAGTAGTTGAAATGATTGAGTTTTATTTAAGTAAAACTTCTTAGAGCCTTGTCGTGTGGCATGACTTTACTTCTATAGTAAAATTGTAATTAGAAGTGAAGCAAAAAAAACATACTCTATACGTTCTGTTTCTGGCAAACTTCTGCAAAGATTTTGGACCAATTATTGTAAGGGTTTAGATTCTTTTAAACTGCGTAAATAACTATGATGTCTCTTGCGTTCTATGACTTTTGTTGATGGTTTTTAGCTTTTTGCCTTAATAAGCGTGAATACACGAAACATCGGTCCTGTAAACTAATGTTTTTATTACAATTTATATAGCAATAAATTCTTTTAATGAAGATACTCAGTATTTTGGTTTAATGAAGAATGTTGTTTGGACGTGTATTCATTCAATAAGTGTGAATTCAAAAAAATACTTAGTAATGTAAGGTAGATATTTATATACTTTATTATTGTGTTCTATATTAGAATTACAGTATATAGAAAACAATGATAAAAGTATTAATAGTTTCAACGTTATCAACTGTTGTCATTAGTTCAGGCCTCCCAGCCAAAAATACAAAGTTTTCTAGGCTTTTAGGTTTTAAATTTCGAAATTGACGCGGCGATCAAACAAAAAATGGGAAGAGTTATATGGGACGGCCAAATGGAAAGCATCATCAGCAAAGTATAGTGAGGATGTAAGCCTATACAATACATGAAGATGGAACCACAACTGGAATAAGCTGAAAAGATGTAGGTATACATGTAGACTACAACTCGTTCAATAGAATAACTGAGGTATATGGTACTCGTCCCCCAACTAGGAAATTCCAGTACAAAATGTAAATAAAATTATTGATGCACAACAATCGCGACGGATTTTAGATGTCACGAACTGCTCAAGAGTCTATTAATCGGACTTTCGTTTGATGTAGAGAACATTAAGAGAGTCGTGCTGCAGTGTCGATTTTATTCTTGCTGAATTTTGTTGCAATGGGAAAAATTTCTAAAAAAATTATACTTTTGTGTATAAATAACGAATCTTTTTACGAGATGAAAGAACGAACTAGGCGGGCTTGATGATTACCGTTTAGTACCATGAAAAGTACATGCATAGGCTATACTCATTCAGGTAAATCACACCGCCAAAAGCCATAACATTATTTACACTTGATGAGACAAGTCATTGCTCAAAATGATGTATCTTTCAATACGACCGAATTTCAATTTCGACCGAAAGTCTGAGTGCTTTATTGTCTTAGAGTATGATAATAAAGCACTCTATTTGATTTAAAGCATATTTACCATTTGAAAGCAGTGCTATATTTTCTCGTGGAAAATATAACACCGGTGAGGAAAATAAAGTTCAGTTATCCTAGATCCACATTTGTCTCAAGTTAAATGATGTACATCTGTGATTTACGGCAACTCCAATTTCACAGTCCTAGATATATTTCAAGCATTGCACCATTTCTATTCAATATTATTCTCCTGGTGTCTGCTTTTTGATTTGTAATCAAATTATGTGCTACTCTGAGAGGTAGGCAAAACACTAATTTGCGCTATGCTTTCGACAGCAAAATGCAGCTTCAAAATCTGTTTCACGGCAGGCCTATGTGAAATGGAGAAGATCCTTTTCAAGAACTCATACCTAAAATGCTGCTTCGTTCCTATGCCGCTAGTTGACTGCTTCTTGACAAGCATCCTTCCTTTCGGTCCATATTTCTCTACAACCAACCAAGTTTGTGTACATACGCATCAGGCTAATTGTATTACATAAATCGATTAATTAATTTATAGATTATTTGCTGGTGTTAACGATGACTTTACTGTGTTTTATAAGCTCACTGCTATATGGCCGTTTTTCATTTGAAGCAAAATATAAATTTATAGTAGAAATGTATTATAGTATGAAATTATTTTCTTGTCCGTTCCTGCAAATGCGAATATACATGTACCTATTTAACACTATGCATAAGGCTTATATTCGTAGCAATAGGATGTTGACAATTTTATGTTGCACTTAAATTCCAATGAACAGACAGGCGAAACATGCCCATACACGCTTTCCAAAAGTTATATGTAATTGAAGCAACTGCAAAAACGTGAATTGTGGTAAACGCCATTATAGAAATGACACTATTTTATAGCATGCAGTCACTTTGCTTTGGGGCTGGAAATGGACTTTCAATTAAGATATTGTTTCATAAGCATTAGAATGATAAGGTGGACCGGGGCAAGCTGTTAACAAAGTGACCTTGTAGAGAAGAATGTCGAATAAAAGCACCTTAATTGACAGAGATGTCCCCTAGCTTTGTTAAAGTATAGGCCTTAATATTCAATTCATAGCACTATTTGTAAATTGCAGATAGAATCTATGTTTTTCGTAGTGAGTAGTTCGGCACTTTTTTACTTTTTTGCCCACAGTATTACTGTATGCGTATCAATTCATCATCTCAAACTAAAGGGTCATTTTCACAGTTTTCTGCTTGAGGCTCATGTGTGCTCTTAAGATTGCAGTTTTGTCAATTTTTCATGATTTGTATTGATTTTAGCTGTAAAAGATTTTGCTATGGGAATGCTATTGTGCAAAATTCACAAGTGTGACGTGGCAAAATTCTTTCCCTGAAGAAGCGTTTTTTCAAGGTGACAAATATGTGGAGATTGGATTCGCGCACGAGTCGACACTGAGAATTAGGCCTAGCTTAAAATGTCACACTTGTGACTACAGAACATTTATGAAATCGTATGAGACTTACAGGGCAGTTTTACTACCCGTTTGTTTATTTTCTGTACCCAGAAACTATAAAAATATTTTTATATTTTGTAGACCATTGAATATTGATACTTTGAGAACTTCTGCCAAATTATGGCTACATTATTGTGTAAGGTGACCATTTGATCAAGATGAATAATTCTAGGATTTGTATGGCAACTTGCCCTGAGCATGTTGACGCAGTTTTCATTTTCTGTTTTTGCTGCATTTGTGCAAAATTTCTGCATGTCGCTAAGTGACGACTAGAAATTGCTAAGAGTTATTTGCCAAATCTGTCTAGTGCTCTATCATCAATGTCTAACATATATTGGAAAAAATTAATTTCTCGATTTAATATGATGCATTTATGCAAGACAGGCGGTCACCCTACTATATAGTCATGGAATTCGGCACCTTGAAATTTACCCACTACAATTAGATCATGGTAGCCTATTTATTGACTATCTTGAATAATAAATTCTAAGGGGACCTCGTCAACCACTCCCTCTGATTCTACCAGGCCATATTTGCATGCAAGCCTAAACTATATGAAGAGGTATAGACGTTCTGTAACTTACTCTGTGATGGTTGATCGCGATTATGAATGCATGATTCTCCCCTCCAACTTATTATGCAATCGTGAGTCAAATATTCAATATGCGTCAAAACGTCTGACTTGCGTCTAATAGTCCAACGTGTCAGAATACCGTCGTGAGTCAAAAAGTATGACTTGCGTCAGAAAGAATGAAAATCTGGAGTCTCCGAAACCGAAACTGGCGGAAAGTATTGAAAGCATGTATTGAGTACATCCCAGCAAAATTCACCTGTACACCAAATTTGGTGAGATGCGAGCGTGCGGAACAAAGTCCATTTGCGTCAAAAGTCTGACTGCGTCAAAATGTCCAACTTGGCGTCATTTTGTCTGACTTGCGTCATCTACTGACTATAAG
>CAJQUW010010395.1:0-117669 GCA_907163375.1 Prostheceraeus crozeri
TTTATTTTGATATCAAACAGATAAAACTTAGATTTGCTAAACTTTTAAAACTCTTGAAAACAGTTATGATTTTATTTTTATTTAAACTTGTCTACTTGTAAACAGTAAATCTGACGATCATTATTTTTACAAACAGTTACACCTTTATTTCTAACGCAAGTACACTATTGAAACTTATTTCTAACTTGTAATCTTAAAACATTTTCTTTGGGCGATGTGATAGATGAAATTAGTGTCAAATAAAATTAAGATTAGCTTACACTTCTGATACAGGGATAGGCAATCGACTGCGATCCTTTGTGTAAAGAGCTGGTTAGACTACGAAAGGAGATGTGAGTTTTGTTTGCGGTGTGGCGGTGAGTGTCCTCCCATTTCATTGCCTGTCGCGTTCTAATATCGTCTCATTGAGAGTGACAGGTAGAAACTCATGGTTCTCATTTAACGGTTTGCAATGGAAAGTTTTTAGCAACCTTCGACAGTTGGCTAAATGTCGCCCTGGTGCGATGCTACTCGTTGAGACTCATCCAAAGGGAGGTACACTTGCAAAATGACCGCTGAGAGGTATAACTAAGATTGACCATTGCCGAAGGTCCTTGGGTTCATCGCTACGGGTTTCACCGCTGCCCTTTAACAGGAACCACCGTCGAAAGGAAAAATACACCGTCTTCATTTGCAAACGTCCAAGTTGACTGATAATCAGTTTCAACTTAATGATAGTATTAGCCTCAGTCTAAAGCTCTGCCAGGGCGTAAACCGCGTGGAGGCTCTATCATGTGCTCGCCCATAGGGGACGATTATACTGGTAGTGTTGGTGTAGTGATTTCAATCTTGTGAAAAGGGAAGTTGAGAATCTTTTCTTTTGTTCTCATCAACGTTTATATGGGGAGCAATCATTGAAGGGACATCTAATGAAATTAATTTCACTCTACTCCATATCATAAAGACTAATCCTTTGTCGAATGGCTTGGAAGTACTTGAACTGGCGAGAGATGGCGTCACGTTGAGTCTTGTGAAGTCGAACGCCCAACATGAGAAGGCTCAGAGGTTCGGTCTAACAACCGACGAACAAACCCGTGCAACAACATTCCTCTCTACGGGTCAGTCCGCAGTCGAAGGATACGCTCGGCAATGGGGTATTAACAGCGATGATGTGCTTATGAGTAGAAGTTGAATCTCTTGATAGCAAGAGATAGTCAACTAGATAGGAAGTCAAAAAATAACCTGATAGGCAGGGACAAATGGATAGTAAGTAATTTACCACTTATGTAGAGGAATGTTAGATTTGAGGGTAGTGAGAGGCAGCTCGATCCGTGACAGCCGATGGCGCCTTGTAATGATCACTATG
Organism: Prostheceraeus crozeri; assembly: GCA_907163375.1. Lineage (NCBI taxonomy): Eukaryota > Metazoa > Platyhelminthes > Polycladida > Euryleptidae > Prostheceraeus > Prostheceraeus crozeri. Next base: position 1,346 of record CAJQUW010010395.1, read on the forward strand.
GGAAGAGAGAGATGAGATCTTTTCCCCGTTACCCGCTCTTTACAGCTGAAGACTTCATTGTCATGCCTCGAAGTGTTAACGCATACGCGCGAGGAAGTAGTGAACAGTAGCTGGATCTAAACCCCTCAAAGCTGGCTTAAGTTAGTTAAATTTGAAATATGATAGCAGATTTGAACTCAGCATACTTGATAAACCTTGAGGATACCACCCAAGTTATTGCTGTGATAGCATGATAGCAAGCCGTAGAGGCTTGATTACCAGGTTTTGCAATGAGATGTTTAGAGGCAAACCATGACAAGATAGCTAAGATCTCAACCGATTGGCGTTCATAAGTGTACGTTGAGTGTCTGTGTAACTGCCCAAACATGAGACATGGAGTTGTCCAGCGGTTACGGGTCTTAAATATGACACATTCCATTGCACACTTATCACTACGAGCATCGTCCCGACCGTCCCGAAGGAAACACACCTGTCAGTGACAGATATTACAGCAAAACTCTCCGTGTCTTGCTCGCTTTCAGTGAAAACAGCCACGCTTATACCATAGAAGACTGGCTCAGAACATCATTAAAAAATGCTTTATTAATTGGACTTCAGCAGGGTCGAAAACCCCAGAAAACCTCCAAAACAGTGAATTTAAAATTTTCAACGTTTTTAGCACTACTTATGAAATTTTATAAGGTAGTTCCCATCACTGTAGGCAGGTCAATAGCGACCGAACCTTTTTTGAAATCAAGTCAAACGGTACTTGTAGAAGCGCAAAGAGATACGAGCTTTAAAGGTTTTTGGAGTCTTTTATGGCTGGAGACGAAGGCCATCTCCTGGCGAACGTACCCCTCTAAGCTGCTGGCGGCTTAGTGATATCAGGCAATGATTTTTCTAAGTCGGTTTCTCTCTACAGAAAACTTGGAATTTGGAAGTGTCCGAAGCTATCATCGAGGAGCTCAGAGAGACGACGACCTACCTCTGAACAATCGTTCTCCTTCTAAATGACAAGTCTCCGTCGTGTTCCCAGCTTATACTAGTGTGTGGCGATCAGCTGATGACGATAAATACCCATAGGCCAAACACTAAAAATCGCCGTCTATCTCCGGTTCTAGTGCTACGCGATTGAGCTGGAAATACACCATTTCCATGTAGAATTTGACGCTGAATCCGAATCTGGCCTCCGTTTTCCCATCCGATGCTTCGTTTTGGCTCTACAGTAGGCAGCCATCGCAAAAATTCTAACTCGTTTTTCCGAAAAATGTTGAAAATTTTTCTCGCCGATGACTTGAAACTCTCCGATTGACATGAAACTCACCATACAGATAAAGAATCTGACGCTGATTCCAAATCTGAAATCCGTTTTCCCATCCGATACTTCGTTTTGAAGCTAGAGGCCAAAACGTCCCAAATTCTAACTCTGTCGTTTTTCGCCAATGTCCCAAAATCTTAAATGGCATCTCACATCTAAACGAAGACAGATAGGAACAAGCCGATTCTTTCACTGAATTTGTCTCACTCTTAGCTTTCAAACGAGCTATCGCACGACAAAATCCGTCCACTGGAAGCCAAAATCAAAGCAAGCTGTCCAGAGGGGGGGACGTCAGTGAAATTTCAAAATTTGATGAAAAATGTTTTGGTGACGGTCCCAGGTCGAAATTCCACACTTTGGAAAATTTTCAAAATTTTACCCATACAAAGTCACTCTGACACTTAGGATTTTTTCAGGTGAGTGAGCTCCGACCTAAAATCTTGTAACCGCTCTAACTTTTGAACGAAGACAGATAGGAACAAGCCGATTCTTTCACTGAATTTGTCTCACTCTTAGCTTTCAAACGAGCTATCGCACGACAAAATCCGTCCACTGGAAGCCAAAATCGAAGCAAGCTGTCCAGAGGGGGGGGGACGTCAGTGAAAATTTTTTCTCTCCGATTGAGCTGGAAACATCCTTCCTAACCCAAAATTTCACGTAGATTCCGAATCTGGCCTCCGTTTTCTCATCCGATGCTTCGTTTGGGCGCTACACACCAAAACGTCCCAAATTCTAACTCTGTCGTTTTTTCGAAAAATGTTGAAAATTTTTCTCTCCGATTGACTTGAAACTCACCATACAGATAGAGAATTTCACGCTGATTCCAAATCTGAAATCCGTTTTCCAATCCGATGCTTCGTTTTGAAGCTAGAGCCCAAAACGTCCCAAATTCTAACTCTGTCGTTTTTCGCCAATGTCCCAAAATCTTAAATGGCATCTCACATCTAAACGAAGACAGATAGGAACAAGCCGATTCTTTCACTGAATTTGTCTCACTCTTAGCTTTCAAACGAGCTATCGCACGACAAAATCCGTCCACTGGAAGCCAAAATCGAAGCAAGCTGTCCAGAGGGGGGGGGACGTCAGCGAAAAATTTTTTCTCTCCGATTGCTTTCAAATTCACCATACAGATGCAGAATTTCACGCTGAATCCGAATCTGGCCTCCGTTTTCTCATCCGATGCTTCGTTTGGGCCCTACACACCAAAACGTCCCACATTTTAACTCTGCCAAAATTTTGAAGAAACAGTTTTTCTCGCCGATTGAGCTGGAAATCACATCACAGATGCAGAATTTGACGCTGAATCCGAATCTGGCCACCGTTTCACCATCCAAGACAACCTAGGCGGTCGCCCATGTAAACCTAGACGGTCGCCCACGTCAACCTAGACGGTCGCCCACGTCAACCTAGACGGTCGCCCAAGTCAACCAGGCGGTCGGACCAACTCACTCGAGTCTCACACTCTGTCGTTGCAGAGGGGGGGGGGAGTCAGCGAACATGTTGTGAACCCACCTGGCCGGCACACCACGACAGACCACAACCTCTGTCGTTCCAGAGGGGGGGGCGCGCTGTGTTTATTCTGGACCTTTTGTTACTACTAACATTGTCCGGGGCTGTAGGCCCATCGAAGTCACAAAAAATACCCTTTATTCAATGATACTACCTCTAGAATAAAGCTATCTGCTGGAATAGGTAGAATAAAGCTACCTCTGTCGATCTATCTCTTTCTTACCTCTGCGTGCAGTTAACACAACGGCCGAGTACTGTGATTTCAATTTTTGAACAAATCGATTTATCACAGGTCTATCGAAAAAGTGGAATTGAGGTTTATCAAGGTCAATTCCAATTCCAATTCCAATTCCAGTAGATTTAAATATCGTCTATTCCAAGTCCAATTCCAATTCCGATGAAAAATGGAATTAATTCCGGATCGAAATTAATTCCAATTCCGATTTTTCCAACTCTGGCTAGAAGCAATAACAGGGCATAAACCATTTTCAATTCAAAGTCATTCGAGAGCGTCTGTCAAGGTCAACCCACCAACCAAAACGTCTGTCAGGGGTCATTCAGTATTCAGGGAGATATGAGGAATATTTTGGCATTGGTTTCAATCGGCAACCTTTTGGTCTAATCTAGCCTAGTTGTAGGGTGTTACATAATAGGCCCCCTATGTTTACCCACCACTAATACCCAGCCAGACGGTCAGTTCCCAGTTTCACTAACCACGCACTACATGGTATCGTACAAGAAAATTGGTAACCTTTTCGTCTATGCTCGACCCCCCTGGCGCCTGGTCTATGCCGCCTGTTGGGAACGGCTCATCAAGGACGGAAAGAAATTATCGCAATGCAAATTGTGTGAGAAGACCTACGTATATTCTGGGAGCACCACGAACATGTTGAAACATTTGGGCGATGCTCATCGACTGATTATTAATACCTCGTGTGACTTAAAACGAATCGCCGCCGGACGGCTGAGTAAATCGACTGTGAATGTGGATCTCGACTGCGATGCGCCTCCTGACGATTCTTCTTCTGTCTGTCTCTTCAAAGAAACCAAAAATATGCATTTTTTTCATCGAATCGCTCTTGTTTGAAACTAGGCTAAGTGATGATCCACTGCTTTGGTGGAAAAATGAGTAAAGATTCCCGACTTTAAAGAAAGTTGCGAGAAACTTCTGGCGATACAACCCAGCAGTGCTGCCGCTGAACGGTTGTTCAGCACATCGGGAAACATTTAGAGCACTAAAAGGTTGAACTTGTCCCGAAAAATGCCTCCAAACAATCGTTTTTTCACGAAAATATAGGTGTCACAGAATGTATAAGATATTTGTTTTGAGATGGTCTTGTACATGCAAATTTCCACCAGTAAATATGTAGTTGCTGTTTGCAATGAAATTGACTATACGTGTATATGACAGTCTGTAAGTCCTAACTCACAGACTGTCATATATTGTCAAATGCATATTTCTCTCATAACATCCGAGTGTATAATACGGTTTTATCATGCTTATAATGGTGCGAAAACGTTTTGTCTATATCATGTTATTCAGATGAAAATTATAAAGGAAGAAATAATAGAAATATAAGTAGGTCCGTTATCCTAGAAAAGTACATCACTACATCACACTTATTAACCCTTTAAGGACCATAGTGTTTGAGGCCATCGAAATTGAAATTACTCTTGCGGGATCTTTTTGCCATCACTTCAATATGAAAACTACAAAATTTCATCCAATAATTCTCTTTCGTTGTGAAGATACAGGGTGGCACACATATAAACCACTTGTCCTTAAGGGTAAATAAACGCTAAAAACTATGCATGAAAGTCATAGAAGCAATTCCGGGTTGCATTCAGGCAGAAGCTTTTCTCACATGCTCAGCATGTGAGAAGCTTCTGCAGTCATTCTGCTTCCCTGAGCCCAGGAAACAGCGTCTGCGCTTGGCTCCGAAGACTGGCAGGTGATGGCCAGGAACCACGAAGTGACCCGGGTTCTTTCTGCCTTGATGCAGTCTTTGTCGAGAACTGAATTGTCCAGCAAGCTTCCGAACGAATGCTTGTCGGAATTGCAGCAGTGTTGGGGATTTCATGCGACAAATTTCCATTTTCTTCCGGTAGATGATGTGAGCATTGAGGATGCTCAAATCGATGATGTCGAAGAATATTCGCAGATAGAATTTTGCCCGGCTTCGTCGATCGATTTGGTAGCACTCCTTCAGTTGGTACGTTAGGTCAACACCACCCATAATTGAATTGTAGAATGACACCTGTGAAAAAAGGAAATGTCAATATGCTTGCGCATGTAGGCCTACATGCAAATATTTTTGTGCGTAACAGATATGTGATTATAGAAATACGCAGGAAACAGAGGCCTACTGCATGCAAAATCAACAAGTTATGTAAGCACTGTCATGTAACTTACAGTTGTACACGTACGAGTATATCCTACGTTTTAGAGTGAGTCATTTATTAAATGTCAAAATACATGTACTTCGAATGCTTTTAGACTAGCTCTCTGCGAATTGTGTGTGTGACCTGCTTATGTAATTGATATGCACGAATCGATTCATAAAATTGAAAATATATTTCGTGTAGGACTGTATGCCTATTGTGATGCAGCTTCATTGATTCACGACATGATTGAAGGGTTGCATGCACATTGCACAATTATGTAATAGGCGATATCAGATATTTGAATTCAAAAGGAGGAAGAATCAATATACTCTCATCCAGAAGTCCACATGCACAACGGCTTCCTATGAATGACAGTGCCGGTGTGGCACTGTAAATTGATCTTGGATTGCTATGATTTGCATTGTTCTTTGATTTGCATGTACATGTACAATTCTGAACATAATACAAATCAACATAATACTAGCAAACAATATTATAACTTGTACACATCATGTGAGGTTTTCTATGCATCCAAAAGTGTATGTGTTGGCCTCAGTGTCTACTCACCATGATAGGTTTTTGAACAGATTTTCTTGTCGAACGGCCTTTCATCCTTCTCGTCACAGCAGTTGTCTCGCAAGGTTTCAGGAAGTTCGACAGCATCGTCACTGGCCTTTTATCTATCCATTGACAATATCAAACTTTTCCATCTTCTTCCACGGATCCAGATATGTCACCCTTTTTCATCTTCTCTGCATTCTTTGCAATTGGCGGGAGGTTTCTTTTTTTAGGATTGACCGTGGCGACGGCCATGATGCCGTTTGTGTGCAGAATTTTCATCAGTCTAACCGATGAGAAATAGTTGTCAAAGGCTAGTCGAACTCCAATATTCTCTATCTTGTCGGACAGCTGAAGGACAACCGACTCACCTAAGGCATATTCACAGCCTTCTGGTTTTCGACCGGTGTAGAGTTCAAATTCAAAACAATATCCCGTCTTTGAGTCTGAACGCATCCAAATTTTGAAGTCCCACCTGATACTGGGTTTCTTTAGCATGTATTGTTTCATGGAGTTGTGTGGACTTCAGAAATAAGCTTGTATAAGCTTGCATATTTTGAGTGATGCAATGTCTGTAATAGAATCTCAGAGTATTCATTTTTTCCAACAACTTCATTAGTAAAGTGGTATAAAACACTAGCACACTCAGATTTCTGATAGAAAATTACCACTGAATCTACGTACGTATGTCTTGACTATCTACCTGCACACATTCTACATTTGCGCATTATGTAGTGTAGGATATGCAACAACGAAAAAAGTCAATGCTTAGATGAATAATGTCATAAACAGCTTGACTTTGTACAACTATTGTTGTCTGTGCATGATTAATATTGGTTTTATCAGGTACTTGAAATGTAGAATATAATAGAGAAAATTTACCATTGAGGACAAGTGGTTCATATATGTACCACCAAAATTCAAATTAGTCTGTACGGTTTCCTATTGAAAAAATCTTGCGCCAAGTGGTCTAGTTTGCTAATATAGGATATTTTCTAGGAGAAAATGCTAATAAGAGTTACACAAGTGCTCACGGTGATTATAGAGAGATTCGTAATATAAGGCAAAAACTTACCTCACGATATGGCAGATTTCAAATCGAAACCAAAAATAAACGAAACTTTGTTGAAACGCAATTTTTGTTTGTATCAGTTATTTTTTATGCAAATAAACAAAATGAGGGTTGTTGGGTTATTTCAATTGACTTTGAAGTGTAGTAATCCAACAAAAAAGAAGGTGGTGCATGTATGTAACACCAGTCTTTAAAGGGTTAAAAAATAATTAAGAACTTTAGTTGACTTTAGTATACATCACTACATGCGACATACAATGCAACGTGAAAATGTATCAACACGAAAAGCGAACATTAATACCGCACCATTTGAAAGTCATTATGGTATTTTGTGCCGTCTTTGCTGTCGAAAAAGGCAGACGTGATCAAACTATTTCCCCCTGGTAGTTGTATGGATAATACTTTCTTTCTATACATACAAGTAATTCAGTAATACGATACCATTTAGGTAAATACTACTGTCAAACCGCACGGTTCCGGTTAATCGTGCGAGCGATTAACCGCGCCTGGCCCTGATCAGCCAAGCTTCAAAAACATATGGGATTCCGATAACAACTCTTCATCGCCACTTGAAGGGAGATATTCAACAAATAGGACGATTTCACATTGTGTTCCCCAGTGACTTTGAGAATTTCTTGGTGCATCATTAATTGAGTTTGAATGAACCACTCTACGGCTTGTCGACAAAAGATGTACGACGTATCGAATATGAGTTAGCGAAATCATTGAATTTAAAACAATCATTCAATGACGAAAAGGAATTGCAGGAAAAAACTGGGTTATGGCTTTCATGAAAAGAAACGATTTAGCTATCAGGAAACCTGAACCAATTTGTTGCAAGGGCATCGGGATTCAATCATCACCAAGTTGGTAAATTTTTCAAAATATTGCGGGCATGTTTAGATTCCCATGAATACGGGCCCCATCAAATTTGGAAAGTGGATGAAAGTGGATTACCCACTGTCCAGATACCTAATAAAATCATAGCTAAAACAGGAGCAAAGCAAGTGGCAAAAATTACAAGTGCTGAAAAGGGGCAAGCAGTTACGATGGTGTGCAGAAAACTGTACCGGTACTATCACGTAGCCTAAACCTAACTTTCAGTAAGAATCTAGCCTTTTTAACTAGACCTACATAATCAATAAATTGAGTCAAATCTCAATAAATTACTCTAAAATATGTGATAGATACACGTATGCTATAATATGTATAAGCGACACCTAAATTGGGTAGATTTCCTATAGATTTTTATTGAAATGATACAAACATGTAAATCACAACATGTTCCGTTCTGCCCCGCCTATGTGTTCTGTTCTGCTTCGCAGTGTTCCGTTCTGCTGCAACCAATGTTCCATTTTGCCCCACCGGGTGGGGCAGAACGGAACACATGACAATTTTACCAGTTCTGAGATTTTTACATACAGTACCAATATCTGAGCATCCTTCTTGCTTGTTTTCACATTATAAAACTACTGACAATAATACTAGCGATTAACTGTGAAAATATAGTAAGAATAATTGAAGTAGGGACGAATTAATGTTAAGGGTTCTATTCTGCCCCACTCTCCCCTAAAGCTATTAGCTCTACTTGAGTGGAAATAGCTCAAAGTCATAAATCTAAATTTGAAAAATTCGTGGAAGTTTAATGATGATGTCTCTTCATGTCCTTATTTATGAGTTAATATCTCACAACTTTCTTGAGAATCGATTTCACTACCCACGACTAATATTGTTTTCAAATGCCTAAAGAAGGCTAGATTCAGAAGCGCAACGAGTTCTCAATTGACAATTGACGTCAACAACAACTCGCTTTATCAGCTTCGTTAAAATTGTTTTTCACCTCAGCGAATTTCTCGATTGATTTTATGGTTTCATGTTATTTCAAGATTTCCATCAGGCCAATGGAGATTTTCGTGTGTGTTTCATGCATGTACGACATTGTGTTTAATGCAATCGTTTAACTGGATTATGTTCTTTATCGATTATTTAATAATCATGGTCGTTGTTCATGCTATGAATAACAAGCTCCGTTTTTGTGTTCATGCTTGCTGAGTCAACTGAAAAATTATGAACATAGAATGAAATAAAATTTCTGTGCGTCATTGTAGGCTGAAATGATCAACTCCCTGTCACGATCGCTTTTTCGAGAGTTGATTTTTAACTGATCATTATTAATAGTTGTCTATATAATCCACCATTCCTGCGATCGAGTAAAGAAACCACGCATTGGCCTCTAAATATGGCAAAATTCATGGAAGCATTTTTATTGATGATCAAACATAAAAAATCACTTTTTGATACATTTTCTTTTTTAATTTGAAGTACCAGAAAATCTTTTTACAAGTAGTTTCGCAAAACAGTTGAAAATGCTCCCACTAAGGGTGTAAATGATATTGTGCCCATTTGTACAGCTAGTGTGTCCAATGAAGTGCTCAAAATTATCACTTACAACATGATCCAATAGATGACGAAACGTAAGATTTTGATTAGAAACAGAAAGAAATTTGATTCGCAACTGATTTGAAAGGTCTAGCTCATAAAAAAACTTTCCAAGCAAAAACACAAAACTCGAATGTGTGATTACAGGGCTCTTGTAGCCCACCTCTATCGATGGTTTTCAAAAAATGGGTTGTTTCGAGATTGTTATCGGCAGATAAGTCTAGCACTGACCTATCTTTCACCAACAATTCTTTGCATGACATGCATCGATGTCTTCGAAAGACTGAGCGCGCACATGCTCCAAACACGTAATAAATAATCCAAAAAATCATACATGACAGCAGCAGCTTCCTTATTCGCATCAGACGAGTCAACTGGATTTTCGTCCGTACAACAATCTATGTCTGTCAAATTGAATTGAGAAAGCTCAAGCAATGAAATTGCTCGAATTTTGCCGTCATTCTCTCTAAAAGTTGCATAAGTGATTCGGATTAAAGTAATTCGCACCGCTAAGTTGGCGCATCCAGCCAAAACGACTTTCAATATAATCTGATTGTATCTGTCCTAACAGCACATAATCAAAACCGCATGTATTGATCAGAAAGCGTGCAAATTGTGGCAGTGAACGGTAAGTTTGAATGTTTGCACTGAAAGTTTCATGTATCAAACCTTTCATTTTACTTTGCTGCCACCTCAACAAAAAATTGCAAACTCTTCCCAAAAAGTGAACTTCCAGTCATTAATAGAACAAACAGGATTTCTGTATATGTCTCGTTTGTGAAATCCAATCGATGGTGTCTTTACATTCATAACTTTCCAAACGTTCGAAAATAAGTGCAGCGATGAGCTCGTAATGATTCAATGCAGCTATATGGTTGACTTATGTATTACAACGTTTGCTAGTTTGAATGAGGATTTCTCAATGCTTGTAGGATTCAAGACAGTCTTTGACAGTTTGTGAGCCATTTTCAAGGGTTTATCAGCTTCAATATTGTACACTACTTCAACATATGGAAACCTTGTCGTTATGGAGTCAAACTGTTTTGTCATGTAAGGACATGTGTATTCACGGCGCTTTTGAAAATTATTGTAAATGTTTATGTTGTTGTGTACAGGGTGAAATATCAGAAAACAACTTATCATTTGTAGAACACCACCACGAAGATGAGATACAAATAATTTTATGTTTGGATGACTATTGTCTACCAACACAGAACGAACTCGGAAACCGACGTTGTGCACTTTGTCCATTACCTCATTGTAACACTGCTGTAATTTGCTTGCAGTCAAATATATTTAATGGGATAAATTCCGACAATATCGCGATACTTTGAAGTCAATGACTTGATCATGAAGTAATCCCTTGGTGTATTCCCACCTCCATAATGTACTGAAAAGCCGGAAGCTCATACAATTATTCTTTCTTCCCTGCGCACGCTGTCTCTTTGAGGGTAAACGACAGAATGAAAGCTACAATGATCACCTAATTTGCTATACCTTTATTTATTGTGACCTTCATGTATTCCTGTTTGCGTCAGATAGACTGATCATTCCATTTTGATTTGTGTTCGTAAGCGTAATCCGTCCGTTGTGATCATTGTAGCTTTCATTCTGTCGTTTACCCTCAAAGAGACAGCGTGCGCAGGGAATAAAAGAAAATTGATCATGAAACATAACGCTGTTTGAGCTAAGTCACCGTCTTTTGTTACACCCAGAATTCTACCACCAGATAATTCCAAACGCTTCGCAATGTATATTTCTTCAATTGCTAAAATCCCATTAGTATCAAAATGCGTCAGTTTGGATATTCTCAATCTCAAGTACTTATGAGGACTCCACCTTGATCGCCAATCCTTTTTGTGATTTTTTTTCAATGTCCTGAAACACGGCAACATTATGACATTCTGACTGCATAAGTGCGAATATCATGATAAATTAAAATATCATGAGCACTACCATGTGCAGATAAAATCGACAATTTCATTTGTTCTAACAAAAATTTCATTCTAACTGATTCATCTGAGTCGGAAAGACTGTCCACATGTTCCTATATCATTGAAATTAGCAAACGTCTGTTGCAAGTCGAATCTCGGTTGTCACAGTTGCATTTCAAAAATGACATCAGGTTCGTCACCTGTGAAACACAGGTAATCTTGTCCGTGATGATGTGGGAATATTGCGATGTGGGGACACGAACGTCACCCAAATATACCCGCATACTCATTTCGATATTCACTATGGTGCAACATTGGAATTCTGATGCTTCTAATGTCTCCAGTTGGTCAATTATTAATTCGTCAGCAGTTCGTATTCTTGTAAAATGTACTGCTTTTGTTTGCTCAGGAATGAGACGATCAAAATGTTCTTCAATATTTGAGATTGTATAATCGACAGACATTTGCTGAGCAAACTCATTCAACTTCTGAATTTCTTTTTCTGTTCGGACTGTGGACGATGCATTTCCACCTCTAAGTTTCGTGGGATTCGGAGAAAAGCGAGCCGGTAGATTAGGACACTTTGACGCTACAGTGTTTGGTTTCCGATGACACCGTTGCAACAGAACGTCACCCCTTAGCTGTCTTCGAATTTTTGAACTGTCTGTGCTTGACGTTATGAAGTCAATGTCATAAAATGTAATGAGTACAGGCAACTGTTACGGGAAGGTTTAAAGCCAATTCTTGACACTCTGGTAAGTCAACAACGAGCCAAATTCTTTTTTTCAAAGGAAATCGATTAAATGTTATGTCAGGTGGTGTTTCATTTGAGTCGTACCCAGATTTGAAATTCAGAGCAGTACATTTCTTAGGCATGTTGATGTCCAGTTCAATCAAATGGTGACAAAAGTCAAGAATGAAAAATTCAAATCATGTCAGCCTGCTAGCGCTACATTCATAGATTTCCATGGATGAGTTTCTTGTCCAGATGCTAGATATCTAGAAGTCCATGTAAAAATGTCACTCATGGGTTCATAGAAAGTCATCGGCATACATGTGCGTGAGGTTAGCCGCATGTGCGTGAAGTTAGCCGCACCAATATCTGTACCTTACTAAAAATCAAAGGTGCCCATATCGAGAACAACATTTGTACATAATTTGAGACTGTGCCAACACTTATTGTTCAAAATAATGCCGCAGTTTACGAGAAATCGTCGATCAAACATTCGAGGTGTGAAGGAATGGATGTGGTGGTGCGGATGTGAAGTTAGTCGCATCAAATAACCAAAGAATTCTTGCATCGTATATTTATGAATTTTCAACTGCATGGACAGATAAAAACGTCCTAACATGATTGTGTCAGATAAATCTTGTTGACCTCACATCGCCATGATGAAGGAAATTCCTAATCTGAGTGAAAATAAACGGAGTGAGAGATTCGAACTCTCAATCCCCTTGCCCGTATGGACATGAAGCTCTAGCTACGGAATTGATGACAGATTAATGAAAGTCAAGCGTGACAAAGTACATGAGCTACTAGACATCATAACTTTTAGCTTTTTCATCGTTCTTTGAATCAGTCAGTCTAGCAACCAACAAGTATTCAAAACTGTGACCGAGATGAATTTGTGAATAGAAATGAGCATAATGAGCGCGCTTCTGCGAAGTCACTATCGTATCCAGCAAGCAGCAGTGCGTTATGCTCTTTGTCTAAGGCAATTTCTTCTAACTTCTGCGATTCAGCTTTCCACCTTTGCCATTGCCTTCAGGATTACCCCCATTCCAAAGAAAGTAGATAGAGGTGATCCATGTAATCATTGTCCCATTGTTATCACTCAGAGGGTTCAAATCTTTGATATGATATGGCAGAGGGCGGGAGGACCATAATTCAATGCGAATGCAAAACCAATTCAATACCCTCCCGATATGTTTAATGCCAAGTAAAATGAATAAATAAAAAATAGCGCCAAACGTTTCGGGTCCAGACCCTTTGTCAATGGCAGAACACTTAATAATGAAGGACTTCTGCACTTCTACACTTGCAGCAGAACAGCTCCTGTTGTTTCGTGACGCCTGTTCATGCTTGGCTTGTGCAAGTTGATAAGTCGCGATTCCACCAAACGTGTTTCAACCGAATCATTCAGACATCTCAAATATTCGACGCTAAAATCTTCTATGCTACTGACGTCACAAATTTTAGTGTGATCTGACAAAGCACTTGCACTATTTTTTTTTTTAATAACATTGTAGTGTTCACTATATCCTACATAAAAAGGACGAGAAGTTTTTCCTATGTACTTAGCATTGTATTTGTCACAAAAATAAAAGACATCGTAGACAGGACTGATCATATCCTGAATGATCGCAGCACCTACAAGCAAATAAAAAATAGCAAACATAAATCCCTAGAAAAGCAGGCAAACTAAATTATCATGAGTGCATTTGGAAATAAACTGAATAATGTAGATATTCAACGTATGCATGTTTCAGGGTCCCAGCCTGCCAATTTTTATACTTTGATAAAAGATCATAAAGATAAAAATGAAAATAATTTTTTCCCGTTGAGACCGATTGCTTCTGTTGTTAACACACCGACAGATAAAATAGATTGGTTCTGTGGGAAAATATTGAACCAATTAGTTTCTTTCGCACCCGCTCATTTATCAAGTTCTTTAGAGCTAATGAATGAATTAAAAGCATTACCCATTGATAAAATTAATGATGATCATGTTTTTATTTCATTAGATGTTGTCAATCTATATCCGAGTGTTCCAATTGACACTGCTTTGCAAAATATTTATGAATTTTCTCAAACTCATTGGTCAAAAATAGACAGTTTAGATATCAGCGTTGAACAATTTCTTACCATGATGAAGTTTGTTTCTTACAACTATGAAATCGAACACAATAATAAAGTCTACCTTCAAATAAAAGGTTGTCCCATGGGTTGTCATTACGCTCCACCACTGTCGATCATATTTATGCATTTTGTAGAAGAAAAAACAATGACATTGATATAATCAAAATTGAATCTAAACAATGCTGTTTACGAACGGTATATAGATGACTCGATCATCGGACCTTTAGAAAAGAATATTAATGATTTCGAATTTATTAAGAACACTTTTAACGCAATGGACGATAACGTAAAATTTACTCTAAAAGTCCCTGAAAGAAAAAAAACTCAACTTTTTAGATCAAACAATTTGGATAGAGAATAAAAAGATTATGTATCAAAAGAACACCAAAGACCTAGCCTCAGGAAATACATTAAAGAAGGACAGTTGGCTACTTAGTAGCGTAAAATCAAATTTTGTAAAACAAAATATTTTGAGCGTCCATGAGAGATGTAGTGAAACACTCAGTAAAGATAAGGTGACTCAGTCGGAAAAGCAATGCCTAAATACACTTAAGGATAACGGATATAGTGAAAAAGATTTTGTCATGGCAAAGAGACCAACTAGGAAACATAACAAAGACAATACCGACAAGTGCGTTTTAAAGTTACCATACATAAGTGATAGTTTAGTAAGAAAAATCAATTACTTAATTCGTAAACATAAATTGAATGTGCGGTTTGTAAGTTGCAGTAACAAAAAGTTGCGCAGTGTCTTGAAAACCAAATCAATAATAAAAAAACATGATAATTGCAAAATATGTAACCAGCTACCAGAGAAATTTAACTGTGAAAAGACCTGCGTGGTTTCTCAATTCACGTGTAATAAATGCAATGCTAAGTACATAGGAAAAACTTCTCGTCCTTTTTATGTAGGATATAATGAACACTACAATGTTATTAAAAACAAAAATAGTGCAAGTGCTTTGTCAGATCACACTAAAATTTGTGACGTCAGTAGCATAGAAGATTTTAGCGTCGAATATTTGAGATGTCTGAATGATTCGGTTGAAACAAGTTTGGTGGAATCGCGACTTATCAACTTGCACAAGCCAAGCATGAACAGGCGTCACGAAACAACAGGAGCTGTTCTGCTGCAAGTGTAGAAGTGCAGAAGTCCTTCATTATTAAGTGTTCTGCCATTGACAAAGGGTATGGACCCGAAACGTCTGGCGCTATTTTTTATTTATTTATTTTACTTGGCATTAAACATATCGGGAGGGTATTGAATTGGTTTTGCATTCGCATCAAATCTTTGATGTCTGAAACCTTGAATTCCCATCTCCAATCCAATTTTTAAGTGATCATCAGTATGAACTTAGAAAGGCATATGTGACTCATCTTTGGTCATTATCGTTTCACAAGCTCTCAGAGCTTGCAGCAGTATTCCTTGACATATCAAGGTCATTCGATCAAGTGTGGCGCCCGGATCGTAACAGTAAGCTTCCTCTCATGGAATCCATGGTGAAGTCGTGAAGTGGATAGAAAATATCCTGCCTAGCCATAATAGTTCGCTTGTCAATTTAGAAAAAATCCTTCAACTGAAAGTTATATTGCAAAAAAGAGAGAAATCTACACCACAAAACATTTCGCACTCGGCCTGATCACTTGTGTCTCAGTTCGTGTCGATGGATTCTCCTATGATAGTTTCACGGACAATGCCTGTGTCCCTCAGGGTTGTGTACTTTCACCTATTCTCTTTCTTGTGTTTACAAATGACCTTCTACGTCAAACCAACAATCCAATCCACTCTTTCGCTGATGACTCCGCTCTTCATGCATCTCCCGCACCCCAGTCTAGACTGAAGTCTAGGCCGAAGTCTAGATCAGGATAGAATGACATTCAACGCATTTAGTGATGCCGACTTACAGAGCATTCTATCTTATGGTCGCTCCAACTGACTCATGTTCACTAACAGCAAGAATCAGTCAATTCATTTTTCTCACAAACGTGCCCAAGACAGTTCTACCATCGCTATTGCCGGTCACTTCCTGTCAGTGGAGAATGGCATTCCTGGTGTGACATTGTCTGGCTCTCTACTAGGTTTGTCAGTCCACATCCGCCAAGTTACCCGACGAGCCTCTCAACGTCATAGGTATTGTTTCGAGCACTTGCTTGCTTCAGTCCTTAGCAGTTGTTCGCACTCTATATTGGGTTCCTCCGACAGAATGGAGTTTTAATGCTTTGAGAGTTTTGCTCATACGCTTGGTCATCAGAACCTCAGAGCACCTTAGACATACTTGATCGTATTTAGCAGAAGGCAGTACGTTTGATAGATGATGATGCTAGTGCTACTTCAAATTTGGCAAAACTTGGAAACCGTAGAGCAGTGTCCTGTCTTTCCATCTTTCATCGCTATTATCATGGTCTTTGCTCTAATGAACTTGCTTCTGTTACTCCACGTCTCTATGCTTTTACCATATGCATAAGAGGAAGTGACTACGCAGATCCATACCTTGTTACTGATCTTCACTGTCAGACTAAACATTTTAAGAGATCCTTCTTTTATAAAACAGAAAGGTTGTGGAACAAGCCTCCAGCATCTGTTAGTATTGAAGCATTCAAAAGAGCCGTCAATAACCTTCCACTAAGTTCTATGGAGAGTTGATGATTTGAAGGGTTTCTTTGAAGGGCCTTATGTATTTCTGCTAAGTAGTCTTGGTTTTAATATTGTTGTCTTTTCCATTATTTCCATTTTCATTCCACCGAGTTATACAGGCATTAGTTCTTACTTAGTTATTATACATTCTACGAGTACATCCCCATACCTGTCTATTATATTTTGCGATACCCTAATTCCAATGTCTGCAATTATTAACCTACTTAGTTAAGCAGTTTTGAGTTATGTATCTTTTGCTACACTGCTATACAGTTTCTTAGTTTTTGAATCGTCTTCCTTTATGCAGACATATACGTAGACATGTTTACCACCGCATAGCTTGCAGGGCTTCCACCATAATTGAACGAACTGTCTATACTATAAGTCAAACATCCTAAGTGAGAGGGAATGCATTTCTTGGGAATCTCGAATCATAGCAGAATAATTATTTGACACGATAAAGCTTGCTTCTAAACTTCCTTATCGCTATCAGGCTTTTGAAGATATTGTTTTTGAAATATACCTATTTGATCTTTCTATCATGAAAACGTCTCAGGCACGATGATTACGCATCAGCACTAAGTTGACATTATAGATGCTATGTCAGTTATTGTTGTTCCCTATCATGTTGTGCTTGTTGCATTGTCTTACGAAAAAAATCAAAACTAATTCTGATTTTGGAAAATTGCCAGCCTTGATATGAATACAATCATGAATTGTAGGGAAATAAATCATAGTAGAAAATGCGTGCATTGACTTCGTAATGGACAATTCTGCATGATATCTCAATTTACAATTTTAGGTACGTGTATGCTCATGATATCTATACTTAGGGCTATGGCTCCGACCGGATTAACCGGATCATATCAGTGGTCATACCCGGATCTGATCCGGTTTTCAAGGCTCATGATGGGATCCGGTTGCCCTCTGATCCAGATCCGATCCGGTAATGATTCGATGATCTGATGATTTTATATGTAGTATGTACTTAATAATATACACTCTTATGTTCGTACTCGGAACCTAAGAGAAACTTTCGGTTAGGTATTATATTTGAAGCCTGAATACTTTTCCGTTAATATCAATACAATTAGTCAACTTTCTTGATAATAAAGAATTGTCACAGTCCTACCATCTTTATCTTTCATTATTCATCGTCATTTAACTTTCAAATTTCATCAAAATTCATCAAACTTTCACATTTTTGATAGATTATGACGCGTTAAATCATTAAACAACATTAATGCGACTTAAGTTTCAAATGATGAATGCTACTTTCTAACGTCGTATATATCATGAATTTCATTTTTCCTCCATAACGAAACGACGCGCTGATCGGCATCGATACGAGTAGCTTTAAGCTGATTGGTACTACATTATACATGATCAGAACCAACCAGAGGACCATAGATTTAAAGAAGAAAAACAGATTGACTGTTTCCCTTATTCCCCAATGAGCACCAATGAAGCGTATTTACTTCTGCACTAGAACTAAGTGCACCTCTTCTGGAAGTCTTAGGTTTGACGCGACCAAGGTTTGAACCCATGTCTCCCGGACGCAGAGCGGACACTCTATCATACGGCCACAGTGCCGGTTAAGATATCAGTCGCCACAGTGCCCTCAGGGGCAGAAACCCTGATTATTATGATCCTGATGTATGGTGCTTAAAGTGAATTGACAGGGAGAATTGACCCATGCCCCTTCTAGTTGTCTCCGCCCATGAACAAGCATAATGTAAAATTTGTATAATGCAAAAAAAATATGTGAAGACATCTTTCTCACAAAACCTGTTACATGTATGATTACATGATTAAATTTAATGGTAATTTAATAATTGACTAATCACCATAGGATCCTCGCAGTAAAGGAAACCGCTGTTCTAACACCCAGCGACCGCTACGCCATACTCCAATAATTGAAAATTGACTTCTCACGTGTGCCCGAGTGTGATGCATATATTTTTGTACATTGATAAATATGTAAGATGAATATCGTATTAAGGTTTATACGATTACACAGCTATGAATGCAAGAGAAAATTACAAAAAGAAGTCAAGTAGTGATGTGTAGAGCTAATCGGTGACTTGCAAAGTAGGCCTCCCTTCTAATGGAGTTTGAATTAATGTGAAACAGAGCAGCAAAGATCAAACAATTGAGAATGAAGGTGAATATATAACAACCAGAACAAAATCATGCGCTCGTACAAGCAAAACAGAATAGATCTAATCTTGATGAAAGGATTTTAACTGCTCTTCAACAATAATGCCGCCAATTCAGTATTCTGCTGAACTAGTGAAACAAGCCTTGACTTGTGAAGGCTTCTAATTTGATGCAAATTCGATTTTAGAACTTCAACAGCAGCCTTTTTAACTGTAGCCAACTCATGTCGGTATGTCAAATCCAGTACACTTAGAACATTATGGACGTTCAGCTTGGAGCACAATTTTGTTGTCAGGTGTTCAATCAATGATTCCACTTGGAAATCCCTTGCCAAAATCAGCAAATCGTCTACTATCTGCATCATATCTTTCATATCCGCGGAAGTTTGTCCTGTGTAGAGGAATCGTTGGAACTCTACCCATGCCTCACTGTTCTCACATTCCACTTCAAACTCCATGTTCCATTTCTGTTTCAATGCTTCATCTATCATTGACTGGAACATCGGCGAACGTGCGCCTAAGATGTTCTTGTGAGCTTTGAATATCGATCCGTTGATCATAATGAGTACATCGTAATACTTTTCTTCTGTAAGAAGAAAATTTAAGTCATCCAGAACTTTGCTTTTTTGAGTCTCCGCATCTTTGGAAACAGAGCTTGACGCGGCACCTTCGATCTGAGTGCTTGCATTAGGATCACCAAATGAGACGGAAAAACTAGCCTTCAGAAAAATTACATTTGGATTGCATGTCTGCGGAATCTCCTCATAAGAAGTTGCAACATAGTTTAAACTCGACAAAACTTTACCAAATGGTGTACAGAGATGCTTTTGACAAAGGTAACAACTATGTAATGTGTTTTTGTCAGTACATTCACTAGATAGGTAGCCGTCAACGGTCACAATAGGTGGATCTGCTGTGCACTCTACAAGATAAAGACACAATCTCATGGTTTTGCGTTTATTGTCGTGCTGAAATTGTAATTCAAATTGCCATTTACATTTAGGACTAGAGAGAATTGGGCTGACCAGATGACGCATGTTCGGCTCATGATACTGTCGGCATAGTGTCAAGTCTTTGATTTTCCATTCCAACTCCACCCTCTCGGTTTTCAAGAAACTTTCACATGAAATGCTTGTTCTTCCAGTCATGATAGATGAATCTGAAAATAGATAGATTCGTGCAAGGAGTAAGCAGAGATATCATCAACAATAATTTAACTTGAGCGTCCGTAAAGAATAGTGATTTGAAAATATGAAAAATATTTTTGTCTGTCAATTAGTTGGTAGAGGAAACGAGTAGAGTAGCATTTCTAAGGTGCTTCGGATTGTCTCTCCATAGAAGCACCGAGTAATAGTCTGGCAGCCAGAACGAGTTTCTGCAGGGAACGAAGCAGAATATGAGACTTTCACAGAATCAAGGACACCCTATGCCTTCTACGAATCCGCGGGTCTG
Organism: Prostheceraeus crozeri; assembly: GCA_907163375.1. Lineage (NCBI taxonomy): Eukaryota > Metazoa > Platyhelminthes > Polycladida > Euryleptidae > Prostheceraeus > Prostheceraeus crozeri. The sequence continues at coordinate 21,646 of CAJQUW010010395.1, forward strand.
TCGAGTTCTAGTTTGCCCTCTTCTTGTCAGACACGATCAAAGAAAAACACATGCTAATCCAATGCGACGCAGATTGCAGTTTTTGGCAAAAATGAAATTTTATACGTTTTCTCTTATCAACTGAAATGTATTAAGTCTAGAGCCATAATTTTTGACATGGAATGTCTTCAGATCTTTTCCTATCATTTTCATGTACCCGTCTATGAGGCTACACACGTTCAGATTTGGCAAGCCCATCGGCAAGCACTAACCTGTTGGCCCCTTTATCCACACTGAACCACAATCTCGCAAGCATTGCCGATCAGAAGCATGATAATAGCATATACACATCAAAGGGAATGATGACCTGTACCATAGACATTCCAAGTCAAAAGTTATGGCGCTAGATTTTGTATTTTTCGCTTGATCAGAGCAAACATGGAAAATTACAGTTTAAACAAAAACTTCAATCAGCGTTCCATTGGATTAACGCGCATTTTTCATTGATCGTGTCTGACAAGAAGAGGAACTAGGTAGAAATTGGCAGACGCACAGATTTGTAGTAGGCATAGGGTGTACTTGATTCCGTCAAAGTCTAATTTTTGGCCCCTGCGTTCCCTGCTGAAACTCGTTCTGGCTGCCGGACTATAATCAACGGCAAAATGTAAAATCAATGCAAACGTGAATTCCTTTTTGTAGATTGGGATTCTTTGTAAGCGTAATCTTCTCGATCCTAGCAAGCAGTATGCCCTTCCAATGCGATTACCGAGAAGAGTGTTCTGACATTTGTTACGTTGCTACCAGTAAGTGACTTGAAGAAACTGACTGAAGAAGTCTGTAAGTAGAACATCTGACAGTCGACGCTTGGTAATCACAGTAAAACGGCAAGCGAACGTAGACTGGCTTTCAACAGTAAAAATTTTGCATTTTGCAATATCTGTGCATTTCACAATTTTGCACAGTTCATCATACAGTCAGGCCACTAGCACCCGTTTCAGCTAGAAACGATGCTGAATATGAGACTTCCACAGAATAATTTATATTGTACACCCTATGGTTACTGCGAATCTGCGCGTCTACCGAGCTCTTGCCGGCTCTTCTGTACGCATGCATTGGCTGTCTAACCTCTACTTTCTACTTGCTTTTCTAATTTCCTTTTTCTGCATTACCTCAAGATGCTTCAGAAATTCATAAGAACTTAGTAATGCTCCGAACAATTACAGTAATATCCGACTTACTAGCGCCTGATTGCCAGCTGTGGTGAAAGAGGAATTCTTTTTCGAGATCTTGAGATTACATTTTCTGTGCCCGTGAGTCCTAGTCATTATCACAAACATTTCTGTATTTGAAATTCTAGATGTATAGTTTTACTCACAACCTTCAGTAGGTACTTACCATCCGACGATAAACAGAGTCTCTCCGCCGGACGAATTGATTCTGTCAGCTACTGCTGCACTTATTATGTATTGCAGACGTTGTACCTGAGTCAGTTTTCCAAGAATTCATTTCCAACAGCAGCAACAAAAGCAGTAAAACAATAGTTTGACAGCGTAACTAAGTGAGAATCTAAACTTGATGACAGTTATCTATTAATAACAACACAAACTATAAAGCTATTGCATTTCATGTATTGTATCATTTAACAATGGATTGATGACTTTGGTTTTGTCTGATGATCGATCAAATAGCACTCAACTAGGGATGACTCTAACATTTTCTTGAAATTATCGTTTGATCTATTTATTTTGATTTATGAAATTGCGGTTGCTCGTTTAAGAACAAACTTAATTGAATGCATGAATACGATTTCTCCTCATTATTCTCTACTAAATTGCAAATAGCCGCATAGCTGCAGCCGCACTAAATAAAGTTCGTGGCCAAAGTCTTTGAGCCAATTGTAACAAATTAAATCTCTGTTCTAAGCATGGAACTCCTGCAAAGGACTACACCATCATGTTGAGCCAATGAAAATATAATTAGAGTTAATGAAAATTCAAATTGAGCCTATGAAAATTCAATTTGAGACTATGAAATAACTTAATGTAGAATTCTCGTCGCTTCTGCTTGTTGAATACATTGTTCACAACTGACGATTCCAAGCAAATGTTTTTGACCGAGAAACACAGACCATGCAAAATCTTACCAATGTTTTGCTGGCGAAAAAGTAACATCGAATTTTCTTTTCAAGAAATCCCAATGGTCTTGGAGTCCAAGGGTGGTATCTGCCTCAATGTTTTCTATTATTTCGGCCTTCATGTAATATTCTATTTTTGATATTCTCTTTCCGCCACGTTTAAGAGCAGACTTTACCTCTGTTTTAATCATACGACGGGCAGGCTTGATGGGAACATTAAAGGTATTGATCACTGTGGCTCAAACCTCTCCTTCATCGAAGGTGCAAAATATTGTCCTTCTTGTTTCGGCGCTATGACTCAAATACTTTGGTAGACGACGTTTTCTTCTAGGAAATTCCTGAGACGTTTAACTGCTTTGAGAACTTCCTTGCGAATTTATTGAATCGGTGCTTTCTGATTAGATGTAACACTACTCATTCTTGACTCGATTAGTAAAGATAATGAAAGCAATTTTATTAAACTAGGGTACGAATTCCTATATTCAACATATTTTACTGAATTTCAAAAGTGTTTGTATTTTATGTCTTAAAGATCAGTTACAGATAACGCCAAAAATAAGCGTAATTTCTATGTGGACTTAGTTATAACCATTAGTTCATGAATGAAAAAATTGAAATCTTTGGTCAACAAGATTCTGTGGTAACAAGAATCGAATTAAAATGAATACATACCCATCAATGAATGTAGTAAAACACCTTTTTTAACTCTTCCATACTGACGTGCTATTTATCCATTGATTATCATTGCCTTGACAACTGATGTGTGGTGGTGAGGGTTTGATCCTGCCAATTGACAAAGTCGCGTAAGTGGCTCGTAGTTCAGTTGATTAGAGCACAGGTCTAGTTAACCTTAGTCGTAGGTTCGAATCCTACCAGCCGCACATCTTCTGCATAGCAATTTGATCTATTGTTCATTTAATTTCATTGTTGTTAATTGCATTCACGACATGGCTTAAGATGCTTTGGTGGACAATCGATCCCCGCTACTTGCCTCAATGTCGGCAGTCACAATTGTGACGTGTTATTTATCCATTGATTATTATTGCCTTGACAACTGATGTGTGGTGGTGAGGGTTTGATCCTGCCAATTGACAGAGTCGCGTAAGTGGCTCGTAGCTCAGTTGGTTAGAGCACAGGTCTAGTTAACCTTAGTCGTAGGTTCGAATCCTACCAGCCGCACATCTTTTGCATGACAATCTGATCTATCGTGTATTTAATCTCATTGTTGTTAATTGCATTCACGACATGGCTGAAGACATAGAAATTGACAACAATAAAACCTCTAGAATGGAAATTAAGCTTCATAGATCGAACGCATTTTCACTTAGATGCACCTGCCAACGTCTGTATCATTGGGTTCGAATCAGTCACATGAGTAAATCGAAGCCTTTCATTGGTGATCCATGCCCCAACTTAGTTCCCTCGGATGTGCCGCGACCTTGAGTCAATTTCCATTCTAGCGAACTTCAGATAAACAGTATATTTCTATGGCTGAAGATGCTTTGGTGGACAATCGATCCCCGCTACTTGCATTAATGTCGGCGGTCACAATTGTGACGTGTTATTTATTCATTGATTATTATTGCCTTGACAACTGATGTGTGGTGGTGAGGGTTTGATCCTGCCAATTGACAGAGTCGCGTAAGTGGCTCGTAGCTCAGTTGGTTATAGCACAGGTCTAGTTAACCTTGGTCGTAGGTTCGAATCCTACCAGCCGCACATCTTTTGCATGGCAATCTGATCTATCGTGTATTTAATCTCATTGTTGTTAATTAGAATAGACTACCTGATTTGAAATTTTTACTTTGATGTTTCACTTTCAAGAACTAGGTCCTATAACAAAGGCTGCATAGACCAACATGCTTTACAATGCGCGTAATAGCTTTTACGAATTTGGATAGTGATTTGAATAGACTCATTGCGTGAAATACATCAAACTGCAATCTAAATTGCACGTTAATACTGATGCATGTTTTTACTTACTAAAGTTCATGCATCATAATCAGAGTGATATAAAACAAGTGAATGAATAATCACACATGTCTGGGGAACAGACCACAAAGTAGAATTTTTGAAGCTATCATAAGTTGTCATATCTGACAGCATCAATCAATTAGTTACAATTATTTGACGGCATCAATCACTTAGTTGCAGTTATTCGAAGGCATCAATCTCTTAGTTGCAATTATTAACTGATGCCAACCGATTAGTTGCAATCATGCGATGACCCTCAATCAATTGATTGCAAGTATTCGACTGCATCAATTAATTGTTGCAATTATCGACTGAAATCAATCAATCAATTGCAATTACTCGATAATCCCATTCAATTAATTGCGACCAGTTAATTGAAATGCAATTAATTTTTGATAACCTGACTACTAACAATTCTGTGCATGTACGTCCGTATGTACATGGCCCATATTTGGTACTGATCGATCACGTACCGATGACTTTGATCGTTGCATTTATCGATGACCCCAATAGTGCTCAGCAATAATAAGAGTAAAAACGATGTGTATTCAATGAATATACAAGTTTCATCAATAAAATACTGTCATCTGACAGACATACGGGAATTCAAAATCTCACATCGATATTGTGACCTCATAGTTATCACGTATCAGTTACACTACACGACACTTATCAAATCAGAATTGTCGGAGGGCCTAATTTTGGATTCCGAATAAGAATTTTCATAATTTTTTTTCAGTCACTTTTGTTTGACAGAGTGCCGTAATCGTTGTCCTGTTTCGTCATCGTCGTATCTTCTTCGTCATCATCGGTCTTTGAAACAACACTTTGACATGCAGGATTAACTTTCCCTTTCCACATAGCCAAATCGAGAATATTCATTGTCAATGCTATAATAAATCCTACAACCGCAAACGTTTCAAAGAACGGTAGAACTTTTGACCACGGCTCTTCACCCTTGTCAACCTTGTGGCCAATAGTATTGTCCAAGACAATGCCAACGACAATGCCCGTGACGCCATTGAAGACAAGAGACGATGCAGTCACCAATGCAACTCCACTTGCTCTCCCAGCTGCAAAACAAGCTCTAGTGATGATTGCCAGAGTATTTGTTTGAGCAATGGAATAGCCGAGTCCAATGAAAAAGAACCCAGTGACCGGATGAATAGCAATTTTGGTGATAAATATAGTGAATGCAGCAATGAAAAATCCACTTCCAAACACGCACAAGACGCCAAATGATTTCAAGCGGTCTGATAGAATGCCAATCACAGGAAGGCCACAAAAAGCTGTCAGATGAACTGTTCCAACGACAATCGAAGAAGCCTTCCCCAAACCATATTCGTCATTGACAAATTTGCATGCATTGCTGAGAAAAGGGAAAACAGTAGCGAGACTGAGCACGAAGTGAATCACGGCTAACCAATAGAGACTAGGAAGACTACGAACACCTGTAAGTTTCATCTTAGTAGCCACGAATTGATCAATGATAGTCTGTACGTCATCTTCAAGTCTCTTTCCAATTGAGGATTTTCTCCTCTCATTAGTTCGTTTCTGTCGAAAATCTTTGCGCGAAATCCATTCGACAAACGCAAATCCCAAGGCTCCAACAACGGAAATGGAATTAACACCTATACCAATTGTGAAAGCTGATGTGACACCTAAGTGAAGGGCGGCAGTGAATGTAGAATAAAAATTGATGACATTCCCAAGCGAATTTACAGCAATTGAAACTCCCAATGCGAAGCTTAATTCTTGATTTGCGAACCACTTAGCACATACGTAATTACGAGTCACAGTTAAACCTGCAAGGCATGCTACAAAGATCATTCGACCAGTCAGCAAGAAGCCAAATGCTTGCATGGAAGTCACGAAGAAGGTACAACGCCTCATTGTACCAACAGTAGCAACACACGCTCCTACGACCGTCATCACTGAAAATGCAAAGGCTACAGAGCAGTACCCAATCCGGTCTATTACTGTTCCAGCATAAATAGCTGTGAAGACGGCGATAAATTGAGGCACTCCTGCTACCACGTTGTACTGCAAAGGTGATAATCCAAGACATTCAATACAACAGGTCAAATTTTTGGATGTTCCGTTGAACCAATGATGAGTAGAAATCTCCTCTTTTGAACAGCCTTGCTGTTGTATAAAGACCATCAAGACGGATGTCAAATCATTGTTAAATGAACCACCAAATATCAACAAGCAGTTGAAAAATAGTGCTAAAAACCGCAGTCTGGAGTTTTCACCGTCTGACATGATTGAAATGAATGAATTGACAACACGGGTCGCATGTACAACACATGCACAAAAGCAAGTGAGATAAATACCCGCAGAAGTACGATGAAAACCAACTGCTGGTTGTTACATGTCTTGTGCGCATGAATGGGCTTTCATTGATATTATAGGCGTCCGGGAGCAGTGGTATCAGGAATGCAATTATCGTCTGTGTGTTTGTCCAAGGCGGAATTGAATGTTTCAAATTGAGATAATTTACTTGTCCGAATAATGAGACCTTCAACACTGCAAATTATACCATAAAATCGATCGAGTCTGGTTTGATCATCCATAGAATGAATTATGCAAATGAATAAATGGATAAAAATGTGATTCACTGACATGCCGCAGTCACGCTAGAAAAAATACAGACGAAGAGATGTCAATATGCAAGTGACCCTCATTAATGAGAGTCAATCTAAAATAGACAATACAATCTTAATTATCAAAACAAATCTATAACAGTGAAATGATTCTTTCGCTCAGTCGCTCACGCACACCACGATGCCGTCCATCAAAACTGGGTGGAAATTGAGATACTTTGTGATTCAATGATTCTAAGAAGACAAAAGCGAAAAATCCGTGTAGCTATTGCCGAGAAAATCGCATCTTTTGATTTTTTAGAAACAAATCTCAACTTCTTAATATGAAAAGTAATCTATCAGCATCGAGCGGAATTTATTATTCCGCGGAATTTATTATTTAGCAGAATTATTTTCCATCAAAACGGAATGACAAGTTAGATGCATCATGACTCAATAGTTCTGAAAAGACGAAAACGAAAAAATCTGTTGAGCCATTACCATGGAAGCGGCATTTTTAAAACCAAGAGCAAAACCAAGCACGAATATTTCATCATCCACCGATACATTTCGCCAGCTATTTTCAATGTGCATACTGAAGTGACATCAGTAAGAATTGGACACGGGATTCGTTGTGCGATGAGCGTTTGCAATTGATTGACAGACAAAAGATACAATGTACAGACACATGAATGAGTGAAGTCATAATGAAGGCACGAAAACTATGACAAAGAATAACTATTCATAAAAGACAATGAGTACAAAATAAACAAACACTAAAATAAAAATTAGGACAATATTGTTTACGCCATAGGAACAAAATATGGAATATGGAATATTCAAAGAATCATTATATATATATATATATATATATATATATAATATATAATATGGAAACATTTTCTATCAATAAAATAAAATAACAAGCACATATCAATAAATGGAAAAAATTATTAAACAAAGAAAGAAAAGTAATCACCAAGGAAGGATTAGGTTAAAGACATTCTCTTTCTGAACACACGGGTCTGGCTGAGAACTGTTTATGAGGAGAGCCTCCAAGACTCAAAAGTGAGCTTTATTCCGACATCTGCGTAGAATTCTAAAGCATGACTTCGCCGGTATACTCGGTGTAAAGGTGAGAAGATGTCGAGTTTTGCTGCTGTTTACCTTCCTGACTTGACGTCGTCCATCCTCAATCCAACGTGGAACGTGCTCTTCTTTGGGCAAGTCTGCGCTCCGTTCTGCCGATATACGTGCTTCCACAGGTACATTTATTCATAAATAATGCTTGATTTGGCTTCCAGAAGCAAACAATCCGTTAACTGAGGACACCAAAGATGCTGAGTAACTGGAACTACTCACTTCCTTCTTGAACTTCATCCAATTAAAACACTGGTTACCCTTGAATGGAATTCTAATTGAGACCCCTTTCTTCTGTGGCACAAACTCAAGGCACTTCTCCGAAACCAAGCTGAATTTGTCGATCAGTTTTTGCTGATAACCCTTGCATAGAAGAGTAGTCGGACTGTGAGGCAAATAAACTCATATTCACGTGGCAGCAGTTGCGGAGACCATATGCGTCGTGCCCTATAAAATAGCAAAGACCTGATTAGATCAGTCTTGGAGGAGAAAGGCGCACATTTTTTGAAATGGGTGTACAATCCCGGCCATGTACACTTCCAGAAAATCGAAAAAAAGTGCTGATCCGCAATCGCCGCGAAGGACATTAAAAAAAAGAACGTTTAACCAAGTTGAGAACAAAGTTCTCGGGATAACCATTACTGTCAAAAAGTTGTAGTATTTTTTTAATTTCACTATGAAAAATTATCCAATTTCTTGAAAATTGTCGAAACGCGTCCTGAAATATTATACACTTGAGTGACTTACTTAATGGTTTTCAATATTATTTTATGTGTCATCCTATGGATGTACAAAAGTGTCAAGGTTGCAACGTATTTTTACACTGTACATCAGTTATATAAAGTTCCTGTTGGCATGTTGCGCAAGCATGAAAAGTTAGTGGAAAAACGGTGCAAACTTCACTTAGATAAATTGTTCTTTGAGAAATGTCTGCTTCTAAACGTGGTCCCAAAATTTCTGACCATTAAAATGCCTAGAGTTAAGGCTTTGGGTGAGATTGGTGATGAATGCAGTAAAATAGTGCTACAATCACATTTAAAGTACTATGTTGAGAAACAAATAAAAAGTAATGACAAAATTCTGAATGATGTAGCCAATCTCTAAAACTAAGCAATGCTTTACCTTGGTTTCGGTTTGCAATGTTGAAACTATTGGTGATAAAATCTGTTAAGGGTAAGATTAAAATTATTGAAAATAGGCACAATGATAAATTAAAAAGACTTTGGTCTTCGAATCGACCGAAAGTCCCTGAGGCCATAGTACACTTGAGTAATTACCAACTAACCCTGGAAGAATCAGAGCTGTTACGGCATGGCTTAAAACATAGCATCATTCCGAAACAATTAAATAATGGCAAGCTAAAGTATGAAGTAGAAAAAACTATTTCGGTGAATATGCAAAATAATGATCAGTTTGGATTGAGTCCTTCTATTAAGCAAGATTTACAAAATTTAGTTAATAACTTCATAAAAGATGGCAAAAAGTCCGTAATGAACAGAAAAATAAAAGAACCCATGCTGTTTTGCGTAAGCTGTCGGAGCGTAAAGACATTCGCATTTGTTCGTTTGATAAATGTAATGGTCTGGCAATCGTCAATACAGAGGACTATAATTCAAAAATGTATGAAATCCCGAATGACAGGAACAAATTTGAATTAGTTCAGGTAGATACTGATTAGTAAACATCCAAATGTTACAGAAGAGAACCGAGTGTATCGGTTTTTGTATAAATATGTAAAGAAGCATGTAGATGATAAAACATATAAATACATTATGCCTTCTGGCAGTGAACCTGGTAGAATGTACGTACGGAACAGTAAAAATACACAAAGCTGATAAGCCGATGCGACCAATTATTAGTACCATTGGTTCATTTAGTTATAAGTTAGCCAAATACTTGGACAATATTATTAAAAAACACATTGATGCTACGTACATGCTAAAATCAACACAACACTTAATTGACAACATAAATGAACATAAAACTTTGTTCAATGATAAAAATATCCTAGTAAGTTTTGATGTAGTTTCACTTTTACAAATATCCCAGTCGATGAAACTATTCGCTTAGTGGCTGATTTAGTTTATAGAGAGAACTCCCTCAACAAACCTAAATATAGCTAAGATACTTTTATAAAATTATGTAAATTTGCAACGGAAGGACATTTTCTTTTTGACAACAAAATGTTCCGACAGGTCGATGGTGTAAGCATTGGGTGTCCCCTTGCACCCACTCTAGAAGACCTCTTCCTTTCAGAATTGGAACGGAATTGGTTTAAAGTGGACTGTAGTTCCATCTTTTATTATAGATACGTAGATGACTGTATATGAATTTTTGATAATTTAGGTAAAATAAATAAGTTTAAGCAATTTCTGAATCAACAGCATCCGAATTTGGAATTTACCTCTGAAGTAGGAGGCTCAAGTATTTCTTTTTTTAGATGTTAGCATAAGTATGTCGAATACTGTAGAGATCAGTGTGAGTCGAAAGGACACGTATACTGGGTTGTTATTGAACTTTGGAGCCAATTGCCCTACAAACAATGGCATAGAGGCTTAGTATTAGGTATGATTAATCGTGCGTACATGATTTCAAGTAATTGGATAATTTTTCATAGTGAAATTAAAAAAATACTACAACTTTTTAACAGTATTCAAAAAAGAAATTTAGTTCTCTTCAGTGTCCGTCGTAAATTTCAAACTAGGATAAATATCATTCAATTTGTGAAAAATTATGTCGACGCTGCGTCGATTTTTCTCGACCATTAAAATATCATCCACGTATCATGCAAAATAATGAATGTCGCTTAAATTGATGCAGATAATTTATTTTCCAAAATCCAAGGAAAATATTAGTTAAGACAAGACCGATAGCCAATAGGGCTCCTTGAATTGAATATCCTTCATTGATAATTGCAACGGCTCTTTCAGAAATGAGAATATGTAATATCCAAAGTCAAGCCATTCTTAAAGATGGTCTCCTCGATCATGTTTATTGTATCCAAAAGTGAAGCATTCGCATGCAGCGTTACCGCTTCTTAAGATACCATGACTTTGTTACTGATATCCAAATCTTGCACCTCATCGACTAGGGTGAATGAGTCTTTCAGAGAAAAGACACTCAAAGTTGTCAGGACTGGTTTTAAACTGAATCCAGTAATTTTGCCCAAGCATGTTGAGCAGAAAATGACATACTAAAAATTGAACTAAATGGAATATCATTGTTTAAATCATTGTGGCAATCCGTACAGCCGAGGGACTCTAGATCCATGGGGTTTTACTTTCTAAAAGATCTCCTTGGTGATGACATCATCATCCATACGCAAAGTTTTAGCCGATTCGGGATTTTAATCTCAGTCTTCGAGGTGCCATCAATATGGTTATCGTCAAGCTTGAACTTGGACGGGTCATCGAGGATTGATTCCATCTTGCTAACATAGTCAGCTCTGTATAATAGAACGACACCGTTCCCCTTATCAGGTTTCGAAATCACCAAATCCTTTCTCAATCTCTCATTCAGAGGACCCAGTTGTTTACGAGATTGCATTAAACTTCTTTGAATATCTCAATTTCCATATATGGAAGATAATCCATCCTCACACTCTCAGCATCAAATATAAATTGTCCATCAAAGTGGATTGCCTCGGACCGCTGCTGTGGCCTTGTGGTAGAGTGTTCGCTCTGCGTCCGGGAGACTTCGGTTCCAACCTTGGTCGAGTCAAACCTAATGCTTATAATATAGGTACCCCCTGCATTCTTGCTAAACACTCAGCACAAAAAGAATGGGAGTGGGATAAATAACAACTCGGTCACATGGAAGAAAGATTCCGCACCTTATGTGGTTCCGAATATAAGAGGTTAATTTATTTCTCCCACTTCTCTCGTTCTCACGCACAGACACACTACGCACCCAATGTAATACGTTGATTTCCGGTTCTCTTCTCTTTCTCCTGCAATAACTCCGACAGCATAAAATCAAATGGAGAAAAATTGCAAATGTATCTTCAGTCAGTATCACCAGTGCCTAAAAAATAGTGCATGCTATTTTTGCCAGTAATCAAATGACCGCTTAGAGGAAGTATTCTAACTTCTGACCAAAAATGATCGAAAAGACGAGAAAACTTGCATAGCAATGCATGCATTGGTTTCATTTTTCGCATTTTAAATCATTCGCATTTCCGCCTGATTTCTCGCCTATTTTGTTCAAAGTTTCAATAGTAAGGCAGGATAGTGAGTAATCGCAGGCATTTAGGTTATAGGGTTTAGGCCTGATGGAAGTATTGGGTAAACCATATTGACATCGATTAATGCTGAGTATCCAGCCACAAGTCCGTAACTGATCGTCTAGCCGGGCGGTTTGGTGTGGTTGAATTTCAAATCGACTACCCGTGAACGATCGATCCTTATCTATATATTTTAAATATTGTTCAAAATAGTAATAATTTTTTGGTTAAGCGATAATTTACAATCAACCGATTGACACCCTAGATAAGGAAAAAACTTGTATACAGCACAGGTCAGGCTATTGTCAACATGGGGAAAGGATGCAGAAGAAAACGAGAAAATGTCAAGCGAATGATAGAAATCAACAAAGTGCGCAGTCATTATGGCGGAATCATGGGAATAATGAAAGAAAGATTCGGATGATTAACTTAGAATTTTAATTCATATTGGAGCACTTCTGAGTTATGGAAGTGCCCACCGATCTCTGCGTCTATCAAATACATTCATTTTCAATTTATCCTTACTTAAAATTTGCAACATTTCAATTACGATTTTCTATCTGTAATTATTATCATTTTTATCGTCTGCAAATCTTCAGGAGTTTTGAAATGGAGCATATGACATTTCCGGCGACATTTGTTGTCATGGTAAAATAAACTCCACTATAAATCCGTATAAATGCATTCTCTGGTAGTTCCAATCAACAACTGATGATGCAAGCAAGTCCTCAGAGGAGAGGTGCACAGAAGCTTCTCTCGGTAGCCCATAAAGCCCATGGGATAGGCTCAAAGACTCTTGCAATCCGTGGTTTCAGATGGATTCTCATCATTTGCAGCACAACTATATTTTCTTATCATTTGAGCTTACTCGTTAAACGTTATCTGAACCAACCATTGTTGATTAATCCTGTGCCTCGTGGGGCCATGTTCCAATTTCCTGACGTACATGTATGTCCGAAGCTTCCCTTCTCCAAAAGTTTGATGGATCATCTATCATTGTCCAATTCTTCGATATGGACAGAATTCATGAAGACGAAGATAAGGATATCACAGACGATGAAGAACTTGTCACACCATTTGCCAAAGGGATTTTTGAGAGAAATGGAAGAACGAGCTTTGTGGGACACTGTAGGCGCTGGACATTTACAACGGATGCTCGCCGAAGATATCGGTGGAATGTTCCTTCGCTTCAAAATTGATGGAGTTAGTGAGTAAATCTAAATATAGTAATCAGTAATATAGGTTTTTAAAGAAGTACACCATTTTCCACAGAAATTATGCAGCTTTGCTGGTGCAACAGTTAACTTTCGTGATGCAAATTCAGTTATTTTTCATTATCATAATCAAAGATGAACAAAATTTTCTATCGAACGTCTTTTTTGAGCAGAGATTGCAGAAATCAGAAAAATTAGCAGAAGACGAAAAAATTGCTGTTAAACAAGATTTGTGCCCAATCATAGTTTGAAGAGAAAACAACGCTAATTTTACTATCGCGGTAGCTATTCCGCGGAATTTTTCTTCTTATTTTTCTATTTTATGTGCTCCTCGGTCCCCTTTTCTTCTCCCAATTTTAGAATCTCTGTATATATCTCGTTACCGTCCTGACCTATGTATCCACAAAGACTTAAAACATATCCTACGTTTGCCTTAGATTTAGCTTTTTTCTTTTGTCATGCCTTCATTACTTTCTATTGTCTATTCTATTTCTATTTAGGCATGAAAATTATCATTGGGAGCGTCGAGTAACACTTGGCTTTGAAAGCGCGGAAATTCATATCTGCAATCGAGTTTCTGTAAACTTTATATAGACACATTGAAAGTTCTTAACACTTTTGCAATGTTAGAAGAGTTATCCGCAACTTCATCCAGAAAGAAATTGAGCGTAAAAATTGAAGACAAATTTGAACTGTTTTGTGCTAACACAAAGAACAATTAGTCAATAGTGCTTTGAAGAGCTGCAGTTGAGATTTCATTCAGTATACATGTACACAGTCTCCTTTGCCACCGATCATCGGATTTTGCAATCAATTGACGTCTTTGAACATCTAATTATGCAAACTCTTCATATTGTTTACTATGTAATTTTCTATTCGCTGCAATTTCGTGATGAAATCGGAAGACAATGTGCATTTCAAAACTTGCATTTTAGACATGGTTTTAAAGCTAGTAAGATTACAGAATTGAATATTTTGTTTATCTGCTCCAAAGCCCGCGCAGATGAACCTAATTCTGTGAGCAAGATAATACAAACTACATGTACCTTTAATCATATATTGCCGGTATCAAGTTAAAGCATGATTACAACTAGTCAAACCAAAATTCATTCTATTCATTCTGTCAAATATTTTTATGGCGGATAAGTATAAAAGCATAATAATCATATTCATTCCATGAGTTATTTCAGGAATTGCATGCTCTAGCCAATGTAAGCTACATACGTTTCTTAATGTAGTGCGTAGCGTTAAGCGTGAAATTTCTCTTGAGAATCCAAAGTTATTGAGCAAATGACTTGAAGTACAAAAAAACATGTGCAACATCGGCATTGTTAGAATTCAAACTCTTAATAGAAGCATTTGCTTTGAGCGGAAAGAGGATGATTTTAGTTACGAGCAGTAGAATTTATATTTTCGAGCAGAAGAGCATATGTGCTCATGATTAATTATTTTGAGAAGTAAATGAAATCAATGGAAAAAATCAGTGGAAAAATTAGATTTGATATCTTTGTTTTTTACAAGCCTTTCGTTACGCCCAATTTCCACTGATAAGAATAAATAAATTTCTATTCCTGCCAGCACCGATAAAGATACTTATCATCACCTTTATATTTCAGAGGCAAATGACTCCGAATTTGAAGTCATGCCACATTGGCATCATATCTTCTGTTACAAATACTCCGCCAATGTCAATTCCTTCAAGATGCTTCTCGTTCAGTTCACTGGTACTTCAAGTCATCTCACGTTTCCATCACTCTCAAAGGAGGCAGGGAAAGATATCTTGTATTTCGTAGGAGAAACAGACGAAATACCATCGTCAGGTATGGCAATTTATCTGACTCCTAAAGGGCATTACCCAGACGAATCAACAGGAGCTAGGAAAACAATGATTCGAACGGGCTCGGAGTCAACCATTGCTCTTCACCAACGAATTTACAACGCTTTCAACACAAGGGAGAAACCTTGCCTCGATCCACAACCACCGGTACAGTTCGTGAATTTTCTTCAGCCTTCAGAGCCTGTGATCTACGAATATTCCAAATGGACATGCGTAAGTCGATGGAAAGCCGAATTGCTTGCCGCCCGATGTGGATGTGCTGCACGTGAGATTCCTGTTCCAAGTGACCTTACAATCAATAACAAACCTCTTACTTCATGCGATGATTTTCAAATTTATTGGGATGGAAAAGTGACCGCTAAAGAAATGGCAGAACGGCACAAATGTTATAAAAAAGTTGAGAAGGAAATTGCACGCGATTTAGAAACAAACGTGTCTTGTAGCACAGATAAAGCTTTGTGCAAGAGTACTGCGTATTTCCAAGAAACCTTCAGTGTAACTTGGCCTGAATCTCAGCATGTGAATCATATCCTAGATAAATACATAAAACCCAAGCTGAAGCATGAACCTACGACTATTCAAAACGAAACAGGTTTGGAAGCATTTTATCACAAAATTGCTCGGATAGCGAAGAAAGACATAGATCCCCCAATACAATCTTCTTTGATGGGCATCATCAGAGAAAATCTATTCTCTTTGACAATTGCCCGCGGGGCCTTTCGAGCTGCTGTCATCGAAGAAAGTGAAGCATATCCTATCGCTAATTTAATTTCAGATTTTGGTGGAATCATTGGCATGTATTTGGGAGCCAATCTCTTATCATTGATTATGCTTATTGAGACATTATTTGGGCTGACCCAGCTCGTGCAAAAGATCGGGAAAGTGAAAAGCAAGGAAGGTGAAATTGGAAATGTGCATCCAAATTCTGAACTACAGTTTGAAGACAAATTGAAGAGTTTTGACAATAAATGTGACGATAGTAAGGTGCAAAACAATGACCTCTTGGAATGAATAAATAGTAAAGTCTGGCATGAGCGAGCAATGCGCTTACATTATTAAGTAACAATTATTGATCATAAGTACAGTGTACATACATGCATAACGAACAAGATTTGATGTTTTTTCACGGAATGTCAGCGAAATGTGCATTCTCAAGCTTCAGGAAGGTTGCAGATACCAAGGAATATGAATGAATAACATTTTTATCGAAAATGCATTTCGATTGATAGCTCTATTCAACCCCCTCCTGGGAGCCTCATGACATCTGTCAGAGGACTGACAAACTGCAGTTTGCATGGACTTCTGTCTTCTAAGTTTTAGGAATACTGTGATGCAACATCTTGATACTTGAGGCAATTTAGCCCCGGTCAAATTTTGCAGATAAACATTGAAGAAGAATAAGTTCTTCCGAACACTTCCAACCATTCTTGTTATGAAATAACATGGAAATAAAAAAACTACACTTTGAGCTTAGCTTAAAATGAATTCATGTAGCTCAATGTCTAGCATCTGGATCACGAGAATTGAGTACGATGAATGAATTGAGTACGACTGGCAATATAATTATTCAAAATGCTTGTTCTGCGACGTAAATTGACCTTCATAAACAGCTGATATTTCACGACTCCCTAGTCTCATCATCAGAGCATGTGAACCAGAGATACAAGCTTAATTTTACTTCTTTACATAGAGACACGAACCTAGAGCACAAATCACCGCTGCAGACAACAACAATGAATGATAGAAGGTGAAGTAAAAACAGATATTTTCAGAAGAATGAGCGGTAAGTACAGGACTTCAACAAAGGATCAACGGTGAATTGAAACTGTGCAAAATATACAAGCAAAAGAAACATAAATAGAGAAAACCAAATAAACAACAAAATAACAAATTGAGAAATTCAATCCTTTTTCAGGGGTAGATAAACTCTTTAAACATTGAGACAGTGGAAATGTCGCTAGACATGAAATGCCGTTGATTAAAATTACTAATAACTTAAATTAAAATGCAATTGATTACAATTGCTACATTGATAGAAATGTAGAATTTAAAAAAAAGCTTACTACATTTCTATCAATGTAATTGATTTCAATTAAAAAATAATTGTAGTAATAGTGGGATGAACCATCAGTAGTGTTGCATCTTTCCGATTTACGTTTCTGCTAGTTACTGAGCTTAATAAGTTGATCATTTTTCATTCATTGCCACGAGAAAGCTGCATTAAGTTTTTTTAGAGCTAGTTAATCGAAGTGGTTACAAAAGCATTGCAATTGTAAGCCAATGGATTAGATAGCAACATCAGTCCACATCAGGACTACTTCAATTAATTGATGATGCAGGTAGTGTAGTTTCTAAAATGTATAATTATGTGCTTGACGTGCATTTGTCAAAATATTTCACATTTCTACAATTATCATAATATATATTTGGTCATGTTAATTATCTACTTCAGAATAAAGCTTGTGATGCGTACCTAACCGGAAAACACAGGCCTACAAATTTTATTATAATATGCTATCGATGATCTGTTGTTGTCTAAATAATACAGGTACAAAAAAATGTATCAGACCTCTATAAATAATATTTCAAGACATGATTCAGGCCAAAACACACTTTCATTTTTATAAAAGCGTGACACATCATGTGCATTAAGTAAGGAGTGCAAAATGTATCAAGTATTCAAAACAATAGAAACATCAACTGCGCTACATATTTTTGATAGTCCTGATGAATAGCAACTTCTATATGTATATACAAAAGCGCTTCAGGACAATTTAAGTATTATTATTAACCAAAACAAGTTAAAATAATAAAAGCACAGATTTTCAAACAGTAGCTACAGTCCGTCATCAGGTAGAAGGATGATGCAAGGGAATTAAAATGAGAGTAATGATGGCAGTTCAAAATCAAGATATCTGCTGTCTGAGATGTCAGTAAATATCATCGATATTGATGTGACGATTTATGGAGGAGTCTGATGAATACCACGCAAAAGCTTTTTGAAGCGCTTTTATTTCTGAAAAACATTTTACTCAAGATGCCTATCTTTACAATAATATAAGCTTGTGGTAAACATTCTAATAAAGGAAAAGCCGAAAGAGCTTGACTGGATATAAAATGACACGAGTCCCCTGTATTCTCGGATAGTATGTAGGCCTACATATATGTAGGTACCCTGCCAACCATGCTTGGTAGGCCTATATTACATGATAATGTGTCGCTTATGCTACACCTTATACTCCGCTTGTAATTGTTGTTTCCAGCAGTGAAGTTTATAGAACATTGCGGTTGTGACCACAATTTTGATAATTTTCGGTTGCGCCAGCGATTGCGACCACAACGAATTTTTCGATGTTGCGATTGCGATTGCGGCGCAATTATTTTACAGTTGCGTACCAAGCACTACATATTATAAGCTTGCTAAGTACTAGAGGTACGTAGTCGTCAAAGTTAGACCTCAGTGCAACGCGAAAAACCAATGTGTTCATGCCACGTTGGTGTCACGAACGCAGACTTCTATGTACTAAGTACCTATTACCAACGTCCAACAAAACAAGAGAGAGCGAGAACTGCAAATTTCACCTGTGTGATTTATTGAAGCGCAAAATGTCAAATAATTTTTTTAAGCCATCAAATGAAAATTATGATGAAAAACTTCGCTAAAAAATTTGATAGATTCTAGCTACAAAAAGCCTATTGAAAAATATTTATGCAAATTAAGGACAAATGCCGCATTAGTAGGTATGATAGTAGTACATTTGGCATGTTTACTGAATATCAAGAAGCCTGATAGGAAATTTTCATTGTTTCAATTTCGTGACGTGCCTTAATTTCGTAATGAATTTGATGATGCATAAACATACATTGTCTGACTTAAATCATAACTATAATTGTTTAAAGCATTTCGTAGAAAGCTTGTGTTTCGTGCACATACCTAATGGAGTAATACCTAGGAATCTAAATGGGGTATTAAGGAAATCGGTCGTTCATTAAAACAACTTAGCGAAAAATATGATCTGTCAGTTGACAAGTGCATTAAGTGATCCGTGGCAATTACTGCAAACAATACTGTAGCATGAAAATATGAGAAACCTGCACTGTAAACCGCTCACTACCAAACACATGCGAAGGATGGATACCAAAATACAAAGAAGCTGTTCGTATCGCTACATCCCAAACACATGCGAATACATACGAAAGGAAGTCAATATTCGTATGCAAAACATAACGAATCTCTGTAAATAAACGAGAATTTTGCATAAATTGTTTGTTAGTTTCAAATTAGTTTCAATGTGAATTTGGCATAAATTTGTATGAAATTTTCGTATCCAGTGATCTATAATGCATCAAGTAACAGCAATTATTGATCTTCTTTATGATTTAAATCATCGCTTCCATGCTTCTTATAGGAATAAAAGATGATTTTACGATTGAAGGCTAATCTTAATTCTAAACTAGCCTGTGGGATAGAATATGCTGACGACCTGCAGCTGATGAAGTTTCGCTTTAAAAGCCACCTAATACTTGAAAAGCCAAAACCTTGATCTAATAGACCTATCATACCTATCTTAAATTAATCCTACCTTAAATCATACCTACCTACATTAAATCGCATTTAGAAGCTTCCATTTCTCGGAAAATTGTCGGCTCATTGTGAGTCAATAAAATTGACTTGACTTGAAGTATTGAGAAGGATCATAGTCATAGACAAAGAAAATGAATTGATCAAGAATAGATTAGTTGTATGCCTCTCTCGCTCCTTTTCAAATGCAATTATGCTACAATCATCCCTACTCTATGGCTAAACGAAATAAAACTCGACATATATCAACTCATATCAAGATACATGTATATCTCAATTGAAGTGTCTTTTTTAAAATGAACAAACAGACCATTTGTCTGTTGCCCTGGGACTGCACAACTTCATTCGTATCCCTGTCGACACAATTGATAAAAACCCGACCTCTACTCCTTTGTAACAAACGACTTAGGCCTATATAAACTGAAGCCATACTCGTCTTTCACCGTTGAGCATTGATCAATTGCTTTCCAATCACCTACTGACTTTTAAATTTGGTCGTAGTGTAATAGATATGACTTCTCAGTTTGGCCTCAAGCTATTCTATGGCCTGCAAATGCAATAAAACCCAAAAAATGAAAAAGACTGGCATTGATTAGGTCACCCAGGTGCCCAATAGGGTCCGGGTCAATGAAGCCCTTGATCCGTTGACCCGGAACTAAAGTGCACCGCAAATAACCCGGTTCCACATGTATCTGTGGTAAGCAGGCACTGTTTCTGATGCATCATAAAACTCACTCAATCATAAAGAGAAGAGTCCCAAGCTTTTTGTAATATTTGCATGCAGGCTATGAATTGCAATTGCATTGAAAGAGGATTTATAGAGCGGATTTTGATTTTCTAATCACAGTCGAAAGCGATGAACGTCATCTTCTTGCTTTGTTAAAGAAAAAATGAATATTGTTTACAATAAAGGTGATGGCTTATGTTAGCAGGACGATGAAGACATAGTCGGTTCAAACTTATTTTCGATTCGTTCCACAGTTTTATTTTTCATGTGTCGGATCTCATACTGCTCCAGCAAACAGTTATTGGTGAGTTTGTGCGCACTTGTGGAGTAAGGTAATCAAGTAGAACAGGAAGGCGTCATACTTCAACAAACCTTTTAGATGATCATTAAACATATCCTCCGCGTGTCAAAAGTAATTTCACATATCACGCCACTTGACACAACAGTTGTTCAGCCTCTGCGGCAAGGTTGTGTTTTAGCATTATCTGCACCGTGTTCATCTGTGCCGAACAGCATGAAAATGGTAGACATGCATTTATTATTTCAGACAAACACAAATTCGGGCTATGTTGGATTTCAATAGCAATTGTTCGAAAAATGTGTAAATTTCTTGAAATATACTGGACGTCAAAAGACGCACAGAAAGCAAAACGATTTTTATAATCAACTAAACGATTTTGAAGACTTCTAGTTTTCTGCAGTAAATAATTAATGACCATCCCTGACAAATAAAAGAGGTCTATTTTATCACAGCTGCCGGGAACTTATTTATGTTTCAAAATCATATTAATTATGAGTAAGTTGAAATCTGATTTCGCGGTGTGATCATTTGCTGACAT
Source organism: Prostheceraeus crozeri (assembly GCA_907163375.1). NCBI lineage: Eukaryota > Metazoa > Platyhelminthes > Polycladida > Euryleptidae > Prostheceraeus > Prostheceraeus crozeri. The sequence goes on from CAJQUW010010395.1 coordinate 42,879, forward strand.
AATCAAATAGAGGACAAAATTTCGTGCGTTCTCTGTATTAATTAACCCTCAGAAATGCATGAAAAGGAGATGTAAGTAAGCATCATCAGAAATATTTTCCAAAAATAGTTTTAAGCGCGAATTTTGAAGAATCACTACACTTATGACTTTTATAAGTTACATGGGAGCATCATGCAAAATTTCACATTCACACATACTGAGCGCTCATACAAATGCATATTATGTGTTGCAAATGACATCATGCTGCGAAATATCGGTAAGGAGACATGGAGGCCATAAAAGAACAAAATGAAAAATTTAGAAAAATTTAGATATGTATAAGTATGCAAGATGTTCACACTGATTTTGGTTCTTCCATAAATGTGAGTGCTGTATTTTAACTTAGAAACTATTTAAGGATGACATTCCTATGATATGCGATCTCGAAAATGACAAGTTTAGATATAAAGCCGCATTTTTTCAAGCAGACGTGCAGAACACCTTTATAAACTGAAGTAAGGATAATAAGAACACGATCAGTTTTGGATCTCTACTGCTGAATAGATCGGCAATTAGAGAAATGCGAATGCCATGAAGAAATCACTGAGAAGGGGGGAAGTCATAGTAATATTGCTCAATTCTAAAAAGAAAACAAGACTTTGAATGAACACTTACATGAAAAACAGAACGCTTTCAACAGAACAAATTCAATAGCTTGCCACATAATTAAAATGAAATTCTAGCAGCAATGTTATCCTGGTTTTTCTTAAAGGAGTTATACAAAGAACAGACAAAATTTGTCTGAATGATGGCATGCGACTAAAATTGCATACAAATTGCAACATTACTGTTTCACAAACTGGGAAACGTAAATTTGATAATACTTTTTGAAAGAATTCACGAAATGTTGTTCACATCGGAATTATGTCGCATTTATAGCTATTGATTAAATGTTACAAAAGCTATAATATCACACAGTAGAGAAAGAGAGAGAGAGATTTAACCATCACTATTTTTTTATAGGATTCAAAGCACAAAATTGACTCAAATGAAGCAACAAAATTTTGCGGCAACTTATTTTTGAGACTGTCTACATGGTTGAGCTCATGGTACTCCATTTGTAATATCCATTGTACGAAACTTTTGCGTTCAGCAATTTTCCGCGAGACACTCGCCCTCGCGAAACTCGCAAAAAATTTGTTGTTTTACAGTATGTAGGACTACATTAAGTCCTATCTGCATTTATTCAATTTCCTTCAGATTGCTGTGAATTTTGTAGATATAGTCCAACATGACAATAAAGTAAGCGCTAAGAAATAATGTACATGTAAGTGGTATTTCTGCTGAGCAAATTGCTTATTTTATAGAAATCAAGCTAATCAAAATTTCCACTCCATCCCATTTCCTTCTTCAACTATGGTTTAACCAATTTATTGGATGAATATACATGCATGTACAATGGGTAGGTAAATGCACAGTGCATTTAGCGAATCATTGCAAATAATCAACATTTTTGGACGATATATTTGAAAGTACTAAAACAACACTTCATAACAATTTTTGCTTGCATGTAAACTGATTGCTTTGACTTTCAAAATCTAAAACCTGTGCTTTATCACCTATTTAACGCAATTGCATGTCTTCATCATTCATAAATTGCTTCGAAATCAAATAAATTCAATTGAAAACATATTTTTCATCATTGATACGAAAAGTGCTTTGATTCAAAACATTGATAATTTTACAATCATTTTTTGAACTGAGAAAAGTTTTTAACTGACTAATGACATTAATGTATGATTTATTGATTTTAGATGTTAGTTATTGTCAAAGAAATTTCTTACTGTAAACAATATCTATGAAATAAAAATCATGCTTAGGCCGATCATTTTGCTTTAAGAATCAGTCAATATCTTCATCAATTGACATTTCAGCTCTAAATGTCTGTTGAGGTGGCGAAATTTACTTAGCAAATTAAATTCAACATTTCACGTCTTTCTATTTACATTTTATCTATCATTGTTGAGCTACAACGCGTCCATCTACTACCGAACGAATTAGTCTGGCATTATCGCCTTGTCTATTGTTTTCATGACAATGAGACTCTCTGATGTCAAGATAATCTTGCGTGTTATAGCTGGTGATGTTTGGTTGCTTTGATTCCTGTCGCTAAAGCGATCAAGTGGATGTTGAGGTTCATTGGTGTCAATTCCGTTGGGAACTCTACCGATACGAATACAAATTCCGCCTTTGTTTTTCTTCCTGTGTCTGGAGAACGGTTGCCAAAGAGACTGAAACCTTCAAATAGATGTTAGTGAGAGACTTTTGCAGCAGAGTCCCCTCTGAATAACACGCGATAGCGAAATGGAGATACCGTCTAATGTTTCCATCATTACACAGCCTGGTCAAAGTCAGAAGCTAATAAGAAAAGTACTTTGTGACACTCGACCGTCATGCATGCCTCTGATCTTTAAATTGGGAGGTCTTCCACGTCGGCAAATTTCCTTGATCGGATTGGAATATAATGGTCAATATCTTATTTTCGACTTACGGAGTTGTCCGAACATTGTTCTCGAAGGCCACCTCTACCGTCTTCTCATCTCTCCAGATATTGTGAAAGTGATTCATTGTGGAGGACAGGAGCTCCTCAAACTCTCGTCAAAACATAACATCATCACGCGATGCCTATTCGATACTCACAAAGCCTTCGACTGGCTAGCGAATTGTAATCAAATGCCAAATCGACGAATAGGAGTTGCCAGTCTACAAGAGAAGCTAAATTACTTCACCTCAGAACTCGATCTCGAAGATCCCTTCCTACAAGCCATTTTAACATCGCCAACTTTCGTAGATAGCACAGGACTTGATTGGAACAAGCGTCCTTTGTCTAACTCTATGATCATGCAACTTGTCGCCGAAGTAGGAGCCTTGAAGAAATGTTATCAAGGTCTGTGTAGTATCGGGCCTCATTTTGTCGATGTTTTTTCACTTATGAGAGATGAACCCGGAGATGTTCCCCGCCCATACGGATTAGAAGCAGATCCAGAGAAGAAGGTGAATATGTCGGTTGGAATTCGATTAGGCCTGTTGGACATTGGCCAATCAATCTTAACAAATACTATTCCTCTAGCCGCTGCCAACAACATGCCAGTATTCAGACTTGACACGTGAAGTCATATAGAAAGTGCGAATTTCCAATGTAATAAAGTGAAATCAGTTTATATAATTATTTTTGTATCATGCAATATATGCCTTACGAATCAAATAAGCGTGCTTTAAGGATGTTTTTCATTGTTAAATATTATAAGTAGACAAGCGTTTTCTATGAAAATTCTCAGGTTGGAAAGGATTAAACGAAAAAATTGCCTTAAGGTCAGTATAAGAATGCTATCATATGACTTGTAAATTTAATAGGCTGTGATTTTACCTCTTTAGAAATAATAAGCCTCTTTCGAATTGGAATAGACTTGGCTGCTGTCTGTGATGCGTTTACTTACATCTTTTTGGACGATGGGTGGTAGGCTTATATATTTGATATCCCGCTTAGTGTGATGTGACGCCAATAAATACAATACAATTCCACAATTTTTTGTTGCATGCTCGATTCGAGCTTCGCGGTTTGTCAGATCACGAGGTACAATTTTTAAAATATTGGAAGATGTTGCACGCACGTATCAACTGAAGTTTATCATTAACAACATGCATTATGCTACATGTGAAACGAAGTCGATTGTTTACTACTTGTTGAAAAGAAATGAGAATCTCAGTAAGTCTGTGTGATCTAAACTGCAGGATTATGAAAAGATGTAAAGTAATGGCACCACTCCATCCAAACAGCAGTGAGACTCTCACATAGATTTTATTCTTACCTATATTTTCATTGGAAATAAAAGCAATGAGTAAAATTCCAAACTGGACGTTTAGAATTTTGACCCACATCAGCAAGAGACTTCCTTCAATCTGCTGTCGGGCTGATAGAAATGTGGAGACGTCCCTCATATCAACATGACCGAAACAATTTGGTCAACTTCTACATAACTTTGTTGTGATGTGAGAACACACACTCACACTGGCTTCTGAGAGTACAGATGACCGCTACTGATACCTATTTTATAAGATGTTCACAATTTTATCCCTTACTTATCCTTTTATACCGCTCTTGTCTACTACACCGCTCTTTCAGAAGAACTTGTCAAATCAAATGAAAAAGAATACAGCAATTATTGAAAATGCGTGTAATAAAAAGAACAAAATTTTAACAGATCGACACTGAATTACATTGATTTTTGTAATAGAAAATATTCTTCCTCATCAACAAATCTTGAATTAATGTAGATGCTGCACTCACAGGTCGATGCAAGCATGACCATTTATTCACATGTCTGTTGAATATGAATTTCAACACACGAATAAACCAAACAGAATCTGCACACTTCACTACGAGTTAATCTTAACATAAATGAAAAGAGACTTTAGGTAAAAGGGAACACTTTTGTATGGAGGAGAGAGAGATTGTCTGATGGATATCTTCATACCAAACATCGAGAATACTATTCTTATGTTAAGCATTTGGTCCGACCCTCAATAATAGCCTGCAAATTAGAAATATATCAATTCATATGATTTTGATTTATCATTTTTTATTCAAATCCTGTTGTTAATTTGAATCTTAAGTTCTTCTACTTTTAATATTCTTATCATCAGCTTTTAACTCTTTTCAGACGACAGTGATGCTACTCACTCACTTTTGCTACTGTTTACTGCAGACCTGCGCGGAGAAATTAATTTAAAAGACAATCTTCATGAAATACATGTACATATTGAATGCATACTGACTGGAAGTGATAACAAGAGCTGATATCTTTAAATTGAAAATTCTGCTGTGCCTACCAATATTATTTCTGAAGAGGTGGCAATTTTTCAGCAACTATTCTGATTCTTCTTTTTCGTCTTTGATATGCGCTTTCTCCTTTGATTTTCTTCTTGAGATACGCATTGATGATTGGTGTATGTAGTGAATACCAATTATTTTTCCGCAAAGGAGATTAATCACTAATGTAATCATTATAGTGCACGTTTCCCAAATCGAAATTTGAAGAATTCATGTTATTAGTTTCTTTATCCTTGTGTGACATGTTTGTGGTGATTTCATCAAGTAATACTGTATCATCATTAGTGATCATTTCTGTAATTTCCAGATGATTCTCAAAATCACAATTTTAACTCAATTCTAACTCAAAATAAAATTTCTGGGATTTTTAATTATTTTACTTGTGTGCCTTTAGCACTCATATTACATGTATGATGCAGATAGGAAACTGATCGTCAATAATTTTCCATAAACACTTCTAACAACAAATTACTTTTTGATGAGTATTTTATTTAGTTCAACAATTTTGTGAGTCAATAAAAACATACGAGTGACTTACTAACACAAAACATTATTGAATAGATCTTTTTTAAATGATTCCAACTGAGCTCAGACCAAAGAATTCATTCGTTTCTTTGATTGTTTTATACAGAGCTACTATATACAGATTTCAAAATTTTCAAAAATCTATGTCATTGAAAAAGAGGTCAATCCAGTTTTGTGGTATTCGGGGGAAGTATTGAATTACACTAAACCAAAAGTCACAAATGCCAAGGTTAGCATCATTATTTTCACAAGTCACGTCACTTCAGCAACAGTACAGCTGGGCTATCAACCTCTTTCCCTCCTTCACGGAAAAGGTTAGAAGTATCAAAATTTTGATCATTCCATATCTCTGGAACATGGGTTATCAAACATTAATTACAATTAATTTGAGATAAGTGATCGATTAATTCTAGCTTCGGCAGGAAGCAATCAATAGATGCTCAATTACAATTATTATTTTGACGTCAGCAATTGACCAATTGCGACTATGTATCCCTACCAATCAAGCAATTGTTTATTATCATAAAAAATATTCATTATCACCATTTGATTGAATAAATTTTGAAATTTGGATTTTTATATTTTCATGCCTCGCTTTAAACGAATTAGGCATACTACACACTTTACAAGTCTCATTAAAACTTATTGTCAGTTCGGAAGTGGGAAGACCTGTCGTACTGCATGAAGTACATAACATTCTTTAAAGTGCTATAGTCTTTATTTCCCAATTGGAGGTGAATGTTGACTCACTGTAAACTGTACACTGCTAAAAACAGTTAAAACAACCGTTAAGCTTCACAGAAAATATCTGCAAATATCTGTTAAAAATGATGACGTCATAATTTGATGATTGATGACGCAACAGTTAAAATCCGTCTGTTTTACGGATATTTACATTTTGGACTGTAAAAAACAGTGAAACTAATTTTTGCTGTCGATTTTAACGGATATTTGCAGTTTGCAGTGTACGGTATATGTTCAGGCATCATCATTTATTGAAACAAGTAAATGAATAATCACACGTGTCCAATACAAAAGTTTTAAAGGGTTTAAAGCAAGTTTTAAAATCTTAAAGTATCTCTCTCCCGTTGTAAGATAGAGATACCAAATAGACTGAATGCACCAAAGTGCTTTTGAATCTTGGAAGCTACCAGTTTGTGAATAGGCTTTGTTAAGTGCTATCTCAAAAAGTGAAAATGCTTTGCCTATACGATGCTTAATAGTGACGGCAGAGTAGGTTAAGCAGAATTAAAGAAATTCCTGATTACAAATCAATCAACCAGTTAACTGTAATTATTAACTGACACCAATTAATTAATTACAATGTTTTGATAGCAGCAATCAATTGATTGTGGCCAATTAATTGCAATTGCTTGCAATGCAATTAGTTCTTGATAACCCCTTCCCTAAAATTGTGGATCTATTTCGATAATGTTTGATAACAATAAAACTGAATCATTAATCAATAGTCATAATCGATTTCCTTCAAGAAATTTACACAATATTTCATTCAACGTTGGTAATTTTGCTTTCACTTATCTTTGGAACATTGGCTGCCATTTCCATTTGTAAATTCGGATCTGGTTGATGAGGAGCTGCTGATGTCATTTGATGATTTATGTACGACACAAGTTTATTTCCTGTGAGAATTCTTTTGGTTATCTTTCTGAAATGACTTGTACAAAGTAAATATACATAGAAATTCACTCCATGATTCATGCTCATTAGAAAAAACATGATCCTCACTGCCACAAGATAACCACTACCCCTCATTACGTAACGCAGTTGATCGATAATCAATGTCGGAATTGTTACTAAGAAACTGGCAATAATGCATCCGAGTAACATGCGAATGGTAGTCACTGTTGATCTTCCACTCTCCCGCTGATTGGCTGAAGGACATAAGTCTTCAATTTTCATTCTCTGTTTCGTTAAAAAGCGAACGAGGTACACTGAAGTAATTATCATGATACCGTATGGTAGACATGTGCAAAGAACTAAATCAGTTAGCCACCAAAGACTACCACGTAATATTTGATTATAGCGACAGATGGCACTTCCATTTTCTATTAAGAAGCTCATGTTTTGGGCAATGAAGTCATCATCGTCGTAATAATTAAGGCCGAAGAAAATAGGGAAATTTTTGCCTAAACAGAGGAGTACAATGGCAGAAATTGTGACAATTGTAGATTTCAAGCCCGTTACTTGAAATTTCGTCGACCATATTGTAATGATACATCGTTCGGTTGCTAATAAAGTCAATATCCACGTAGCTACGTCTCGAAAGTAGTATGTTCCAAACGTATTAAGGATACAGAAAGCGTGGGATATGATGCGAATGTCATAGGAAAAAGCCATTAGATTCCAATAACGCAAGGATGCAGAAAGGATAGTAAGTATGTCAAAAACTGCAAGAGTGCCGAACAAACAACGAGTAGATTTGCGGATAAGTCTGTCTTTCACGGCAAGGACAATAATCATTAAATTTCCCAATATGCCAGCAATAAGAAAGAAAATACCAAACCATGTAAAAACTTGAAGAATCACTCTCTCAAAATATTTCATTGTGCTTGTTATGAATGAAATATCAGGAAATGAATTTATGGTTTTATATGTGAGAATCTCGTATTCGTTGTCTTTGGTTTCACTTAACACCAATAGAGTTGTGAAATTACAAATTTATCTTTGCTTGCGTCACAGCATGATCCTTTGAACAAACGACAAAACGATTAACGTTGTACTTTGAATATTATTGTGCAATATTTGCAACCCAAAGGGAATTCAATGAACAAAATGAGAAAATCATCAATTCTAAAGTCGGTCGTGGCAATTAAAAATAGACAATATCAAATGTAAAATGATAATTGGAAATCTTGCTAATATGGAAAATCTGACAATGAAAATCATTCACAAGTTGAACGAAACTGCAATATTGCATCATCTCTCCACCCTTCAAAGAAATCCATTCACAATTAATTTTGTCCAACGAAATTCCCATTAGATGGAGAAAAGCCTTCATTTCATCATCAACATTTTATAGATGTCGACTTTCATTTTTATATATATTTAGAGACATAAATTTCATTCACATGTTTAGCTTTATCTGTTGACATCGCAGACAACACCTGGATTTTCTAAAACTGATAAGAGAAAAGGTTGAACTTAAAACTATTCACTTTTTGCTTACTTACAATTTTCTAAAAATATTGTAAACCAAAATTTCCACAAAGTAATGCTCATATTTCAAAACAACCTTTGTCACGTTCTCACTTTCCGGTAATCAGTCAGTTATAACTCAATGTTGTAATTACATAAAATACATTTTCATAAGTCAATAATCAGTTGAAGAAAAACTAAACAAGGAATATGAACTATATTATGCACTGTAAACTCTAGGGCACGAAATTTCGCTTGAATTAGGCACGAAATTAAGGCATCAATTCTAACCAACACAATGCACGAGTAGGCACGAAGTTCATAATGCCGTTTTCGTGCCCATTGACTTTTCTTTCGATTTCATTGGATAAACATATATTTGGTTTGGTGCCTATTAGTGCCTAGTGGCGCCTACTGGTGCCTCGAGGCACTAGAAAGGCACTAACTAGGCAATAACTGGCACGAAATTTCGGCTTCGTGCCTAAATTAGTGCCCTACAGTTTACAGTGTGGCATGTCTTTGATCAGAATATTGCAGAGTGCCACATCGTCAGGGCACGATATCAATTGATCTGCGACTTTAGAGTGCGACTTTATCAATTCATTTACGGAATTCCTTTGTGGCCGAAGACCGCATTTTGTCCTATGGGTTCGTCAGCACAGCTTAGACTACACTGTAAACTCTTGGGCACGAAATTTCGGCATCAGTTCTAACCAACACAAGGCACGAGTAGGCACAAAGTTCATAGTGCCGAGTTCGTGCCCATTGATTTTACCTTCGATTTCAGTGGATAAACAAACATTTGGCTTGGTTCCTATTAGTGCCTAGTGGCGCCTCGAGGCACTAGAAAGGCACTAACTAGGCGCCAAGTGGCACGAAATTTCGGCTTCGTGCCTAAGTTAGTGCCCTACAGTTTACAGTGTAGATAACAATCTGCTCATGATATCTGAATTGACTGAGCATTTAGGATGATGAAATTAATTACAGAATTTTAAAATCAAAACCCATTAGTATAAAAGCAAAGATATCATATCGATATAATTCAAGAAATGAAAAATATGCAATGCAACTTTACCATTATGTGTATGAGCAAGGCACATTTCTTCAATATACATGCCTATATTAGCAATTCCTGGAGATAATGATAAAAACTGACAAAAATTGATGTGAATACTTCACATTAAAGTCAAAAAGGAATTGACATGCATTTTCGAAAGAGGTGCATACTAATATTAACTGTGTGCAACTGTATTAACTTGAACCAGTATGATGCGAATTGGGATCATTATGTCAAAGTCGGAAGAATGAATTGTCACACTTTTTGTCTGATCAGAGAGGATGTCCGATTATCGAGTGTCAGGATATCCTGTGTCATGCATCATGTATCCCGTTTTCTGCATCCTGCATCAATCTACCAAAATGTGATGTAGCCTACCTGTTTTCAATACTGCCATAATGTGTGAATTAGCCAAATGAATTACCAAAATTAGCTCATTTTCTGTGATCTTCTATACTCGCATGAAGCGTAAATATTTAGTCTATTTTTAGTTACGCTCTACTTATGTAAAGTTGAATACTCCAGTGATCTATGTGTGGAGCATTTCTGTTAACTCTATATTGACTATACTCCAAAATGCTTCTCCCGTCATGTAAACAGACAATGAATAATCGAATAGAAGTGGTATGACAAGCAAGCGACTTGAAAAGCAAGGAATTACCTAAAGGTGCTCGCATGGTTGATGCCAATTGGTCAGACGCTCTCAGAATTTTAAATTAATGTTTTGGGAAAGCCAAGTACGGTGATCGTAAGTAAAAATATAGACAATTATTAACTACATAATGCGACCTTATATCTAAGGCCATCATCAGGATCTGAATCATTTGAAAATATATATAATGATTCAGAACTGGGCGTGGGGGTAATGTCTCATTTTTTATTTGATTTGTGTACTTTTCTATTTGAATGGTAATCATAATATACAAAGAAACTTGCGTGTACAATGTAAGTTAGTCAGTACACTCTTCAAGAAATATAGAATGGAGTGAAGTATGCATGTAAAATAAAATCATTGCAAAGTTAGATTAAGCGCATGCACCAAGCTGACGATGAAAACTGGTGTTGCAAAGTAAGGAAGAATGAGTTGCCATGTCTGTCAGTTCTTATTGCCGGAAGACGGAAATGTCCAGATGTGGTGAGTATGGGCGGAACACAAGTGCTTAATACGTGATTTTCCTGCTCAACTATACTTTTCCACGTTCTCATGCACAACGACAAGTGACATTCAGTAATAGATGAGCAATTGCACCGTAAATTATAGCTCCACTTATAACTGATTTCTGAGCGCCATCCGGAAATGATGCGATGACCTCGATTACCGGTGCGTTTTAAGATGTTAGCCTGTTTTTTTATTCAATCCGGTTAATAAGGGACAAGCGTACTCCATCAGCGCACGAATAGTTGCTGTATAAATTTCATGCAGTGACTCTTCAGATGTGAGGTACTTTAATTTGCGCTGCATGTGAAAGCGTTGTGAACGCTTCACTCTTAAATATTCAACTTGCGAACTCCAGTTCAATTGATCATTGAAAATAATCCCAAGAAGTTTCAAACAGGAGACGCATTCAATCTTCGGCATGACTGAGAAGCAAAGAGGCTGGCGGGTGACCATCAAACATTTAGATTTTTTCATATTTACTTTCATACCATAATGGCCACTTCACAATCAATCAATTTTTGAATTTTCATTGAGGATCTGGAGATGGTGGGTACAACGATCGTGATATATTCCGCATTTTTAAAGTCACTTTCTTGTCACATTGCTTTCAATTAGTTACTTATGAAATTACATTACTCAGATGTTGCACAAAATCAATTGCATAGGGAGACGGTTTCACGATGTTGACTATACAGACTTGATGACCATAAAATTGATCATCTAATTATATTAAAATTCAAGCGATTCTCATACCTGTCAGTCGAATCACACAACAATGAACCATACATCACTCGAGAGATTACATTCTCAGGATTCAAATGAGCCTTGAACAATATATCCGTCATTTTGTTTGCTGGACAGTGGTAAAAATACAAAAATCGCAAATTTTCAATAAGAAAGCATGTGAGTATGATAGCGAATCAGGCACGAGATATGAGCATTTTCTGAATTTTCTTCTGATATATTGGTCATCGAAATAGGTGGACTGGAGAAGAAGTATAGTGATATTGTAAAGTTATCGCAAAATTGTGACTCTATATTGGTTGAAAATGCAATGCTCTAACTTTATCATCAAAAAAGTTAGTGGTTGGCATCTTCACACGTCTTGCGATGGGGGGATTAGAATATGCAAGCTTTATTCAAATAATTTCAATGGTTCTTATGACCATCTTCTTTCATGACCATTCAACATTTTTCTCATGACCGCAATATACTATTCGATCGAACATGGTGAACAAGGTGCGGTGTGTGAGCAGAGAACAATGATTTTTCAATGCTAATTGATGAAACAAATGCTTATTCGCCTTGTACCTGATTCCTTGTCATGCTCACATGCCTTCTTATTGAAAAGGTGAGATTTGTAAATAGAGCGATTTTCATATTTTGACCACTGCTCAGTAAACAAAAGGACGGATACAAGGTTCACAGCCCATTTGAATCCTGAGAATGTAAGCTCTCGAATGATGAATGGCACATTTTTGTACAACACGATTGGAAGGCATGAGAATCGATTGACTTTTGGTGAAATTTAGGTGGTCTGTTTTAATGATCAGCTCCGTACATCGCAATCTCAGACACTTAGCTCTTTTGCAATTTGTTTGTTCCGCAGCAGATCCCCTGCATTTGTTCACTATTTTAATTTCATTCACCCCTATCAGGCCTACCCTACTCCATGGGCCTACCAGAGTCATAGGATCACGACAAATGAACTTTAGCTTTGCTACTCGACTTGAGTGAAGTGAGTGGATGCATTCAACAATCCTTGGTAGGTTGAAGTATTGGTACATGAAATCATTTAATAGTTGGGATTGTAAGCGTCCTATTAATTAGACCGCACACTAACAATCCCATCCTACATGCATGCCAGGGATGTGGAGTCGGAGTCCTATCAAATGATAGGACTCCAGACTCCGGCCTATAACTAGACCCAAAATAATATAATACAAGCAAATAATTTATTCTCGTGCATAGCTGTCATTGTCTTGATGTCAACTTTCTCCGTCAGACAAAAGTACAGAGACAGCAGTGCATACAAAGCTTATAATAGTTGAGGGAATGAACCGTGATAGTGAAAAAAAGGATTGTCTTTTCACTCGGTGATTTAGTAGAGAAGACAAGCCTTCCTAGACTCGATCACTCCTACGCACCAAAGGTCACATCAGAGCCAAAATGAAATACTGGTTTGTTTGAGATAATTACTTCTTACCCTCGCGTGAATCGTGTGTGATGGCTCCACCAAGGCGCATATTAAAATCGAAAGTGTACTCATATTTTTAAAGAAGGATGGGGATTTTCCTGCCTGGTAGAGACTGGAGAAAAACTGTGTGAAGCACACATCAAGAAGATGGGAGGAGCCGAGTCGCATGCATCCAACTTAAAGCGACATTTGATAAACTTTCATCGAAAATGATTGATAATTGATGCAATGATCACTAAATATCGATTCAGGTAAGCCTATAATGATCTGTGATGTACAGTAGGCTCCCAGTTCATTTTTCAAAAAACTAAGTTTATATACTTGCCACCCGGAGTCGGAGTAGGAGTCCTATCAAAAGCCGGAGTCCTATCAACCCCCGGAGTCGGAGTCGGAGTCGAGTCGGAGTCGGAGTCCTATCAAAATGATAGGACTCCGCATCCCTGATGCATGCACATTGAAAAACACACGTATATGCATTATTTGTTCAAATTATGAAGTCATGGAGATGTTAAAATTCAATTTATTCAGATTGAGACATCATGCTGATTCATGCATATGGCAATCAATACTCACACTACGAGTAATTACATATGTCGAGTAGTAAAGGAATCGCACAATGCTGTAACGATGAATGAGACCAGAATTCTATGATTCGCCATAGACTTCTTAATGTTAGTATCTGGACAGGAAACTTGTTGAGGTGTACACATGAGGGTATAGTCATTCATCATTTAGCCATTGCTTTCTAAATGGCATCTCCTGGACATGAAGCTGAATTCAGCGATTTTATCCGGAAATCAAGACTCAATTACAGGCGGATTCAAGATCTTTTATCCTTAACATGCATTTTGTATAATGTTCGCAGGACAGAAGTGTAGATAGATAATGCGTTACATTATGAAACTGAATATAATCGTGAATTATTATTTCACCGATGCCACTAATAACACTACGCTAAAACATCAAGAACGAAGACGGATATGTTGAAGAATTCTGTATTAGAAGAAGTATGATCTGCTTGATGAAGACTTCAGAAATATAATTGCAATGTGAAGAAGTTTATCTCTTAAGAACCAATCGGGGATAGTAGGGCGATACGCTGCGAAGAATTATTAGAAAAGTCTAATTTTTGGTATTTAAAGAAGAAAAATTGATTCGTTTAATCTACTTCAGTGGGAATGCTTCCCTAAAATTTGAAAATTAGGCTGGTTGGATTTCACAAAGTCATCAAATAAACCATCTAATGCATCACGGCTATAAAGTTCGCGTTCAATTGCAATCGAATAGTCTTTGAATTTGTTTGTAAATAATACTCTGTACTTCCATTTTACTCCCACACATCAAACCGTCATCCAAATACAAAGCATGAAATTTCAAGTTGTTCGCTGTCTCGATCTCTACTAACAGTTCTTGCAGGATATCAGAAATTACGACAGGAACTAGAACCGATATTATGCCACTGCGAAAGTACAACTGAGTTTTTCAAGTTGATGAACACGCATACTCCAAATAGTCTTGCAAGTATTGCTAAATTCCTTCAAAAAGCTAAAGAGTTGCGATAGTCTACTACACACAACACAAACTGAATGACATTTAGAAGCAATTTTTTTCCTCTCCTTCCTGAACATGATTTTTTTGTTGTTGAAATTGACCGCACGCTTGAAATGTACTATTTGATGTCTGAGTTTTTGCAGTTATGTTTGAAACACGAATGTTTTTGTTCACATGCATGTTCTCCATCCTCTTCCATGTTTTCCAAAGTATTTGGAAATAAACGTTTATTGATTTATTGACTATTGAGAAGAGAAATTGCCCTTGCAGGTCTACTTGTTGCACACCGGTCATTGAAAACGTTCCCATTTGATGAAAGGCTCATGCTGCCATCTTCTTTACCATTAATTCTTTCTTTAGCGACAGTGACACTATTGGCCTAGGTCAATGCAAAAGATGTCTTTTGACGCTTTGAAGTCGCTTTTTCAGACCATTTGTTAAATAGTTCCAGCTGCTATGTAAACTACCACCAACATATTCATAGGAATAGAAGCAATCGTTTACAAATTATCTTCTGTGAAAACGCACGGTATTTTGATTTTTTCAGAATTTAGTGATGGCTTTTACAGTAATGAAAAGGCATGGCCCTGTTGCAATAATGATAGTACTTTGTGAATCACTTTTGATACAAAAGTTTTCAAAAAAGACTGAATAGTCCGGGAGCCAGCGTGAAGTTGTGCAGGGAACGAGGTAGTACATAAAACTTTCAGATAGGATAGTGCACCTCTAACCTACTGCAAAACTTCGCGTCTGCCGGATCAGATCATTTGCTTTTCAGAAATAGAGAGGATAACACAATCCTATGTATTTCCAATGGTAAAATTGTGACATCTGAGGTGTTGACTCCATTTTTTCGAATTTTTGCTCATAAAGGTTACACAAATTGGTATTTTGTTGAACTGGTTATTATAGAAATCATCTACAGATCATGATCTTTCAAATGAGTTATCATTCAGTGACAGAGGATGACGTAAAGTGTACAAACAGACACTTTTCGTTAAAGTATATCAACAATTTTCCTGAAATTTCTTTGTTAAAATTTGCAGTTACACCAACGAAAAGTGTCTGTTTGCACACTTTACGTCATCCTCTGTCACTGAATGATAACTCATTTGAAAGATCATGATCTGTAGATGATTTCTATAATAACCAGTTCAACAAAATACCAATTTGTGTAACTTTTATGAGCAAAAACTCGAAAAAATGGAGTCAACACCTTAAATGTCACAATTTTACCACTGGAAATACATAGGATTGTGTTATCCTCTCTATTTCTGGAAAGCAAATGATCTGATCCGGCAGACGCGAAGTTTTGCAGTAGGCTAGAGGTGCACTATGCTATGTGAAAGTTTTATGTACTACCTCGTTCCCTGCGCAACTTCACGCTAGCTCCCGGACTAGAAGCTTTCACCAAAGGATATACTGAATCAATCCTAGTAAGAAGATATTCTTTTTTTAATTGCTAATTCACTAAATGGATACTAGAATGAATAAAGAGACTTCACACTTAGCCGTTGTACATCTTCAATCATTGTTATTGACTGTTGAATATGATTGTAATAGTCTTGTAAGTATTATATATCATTGTTGGTAATACTTCCTTGATTGGGTTATCTTCTCTCAGCAAATTCTCTACATGAATATGCGATTGCAATAATTGATTCTGCTGGATCATGATGTACCGGTATTTCACAGAATGAAGTGATCTTTTTCAAAGCCTGCTCTGTATCCAGGTGCACACTGCCGTCATCCATCAATCTTACAAATGTCCCCGGTCTTCAATTCAGTGCATGCTGTGGAATTTAAGCGTCCATAGATCAATTATGCATATGTTCCCTGTTTATATGTAGCCCTCATCTGTACGGCTGAAAGGGAAGTTTCCTGTGCAGAAAATAATATTAAGAAGTCTGTGGATTCACTGACATACTGAGCGATTGAAAAGTTTATAGCTATTCGCTATTACATAGACCTGACATCAGATAGATGCTAACATATGACTTCGGCGGATCTGACGAATTCGTACGTCAGCTGGCGACTATGTGACGTCACATTGTTTGCTGGGGATGAAGAAAATTCAATTTTTCTTCATATTTTTAAAAAAGTCAGTAACGACCCCATTAATATTTTCCATTACGCTTGTAGGCTATTTCACTTGCGTATGACAGCAAACGGTTTACCACGAAGATGTTCTATTGTTTGTTTTTAGGCATGCACCGTTTATGGGACTAGCTAAATGTGACGGTACTGAATAGGCCTACCGACATTTCATAGAGCTCTGTCAATATTCTCTAATATTGTTAGAGAATCTGAAAATGATTTAACGCAAGATTCTGAAGAACATCTACAAGCATCGAATTCGAAAAAGTTGGAACAAGATTCACATTTGCAAAAATTTTTGGCAGCAAATTATTCTACAATGAGGCAATTTTAGAAAAGTGAACCAACATAATTTTAATTTTTGAAAATTTTCCCTGTGTTTACAAACCAACTATACGAGATGCAGACATGCTCATATTAATAACGGTTAAACTCATATAAACGTATAAGCGGTCATATCAGGAGGAACAGAATATATAGCAGAAAGGATTTGATATTTACTGATAAGAGTCTTAAAGCATATTTAGCTTCGCATGAAAGTAAATTAATTACCAAGGAAGTTTACGAAGGCATTTTCTATACAGCATTTTGATACAAAAATCCGAAAATTATT
Source organism: Prostheceraeus crozeri (assembly GCA_907163375.1). NCBI lineage: Eukaryota > Metazoa > Platyhelminthes > Polycladida > Euryleptidae > Prostheceraeus > Prostheceraeus crozeri. The sequence goes on from CAJQUW010010395.1 coordinate 60,104, forward strand.
CATATTTTGACTCAATTTTCGGGTATGCAAAAGTTGTTGCATGAAAAATATAGGACTAGATAATAGAATAGCATGCTTTATGAATTGAGATATGAAAAATGCCAAGTAGGAAAGTATTCTAAATCCATATTTCCAGGATGTGCATTCGTAAAGCAATCAAGTTACAAGAGTAAAGTAAAATTATATAATGTGATAACAAATCCGCTACGATAATCTACGAACTGAGATGCATAAAAATGTGTTGATCATCAATTTTGCAAATCTGACGCTGCGTTGCTCCTCTAGAGTGGGTGATTATATCCGAACTCCTATATCACCGGAGTGGAGTTTTTCAACTCTGACACAAATCCACTGACATTAGAGAAGCAGCACAACAAAAGAGCATCAACATAATTCTTAATCATATTAATTCATTTTTTACAGAAAGTTCACCCGCAGCACAGCTATGAGCCATGAATGAAGGTAGGAGTTACTCAATGAAAAAGTAATAAATGGCATTATTTGAAATAAATAAAAGAAAAAATCGGACCTTCGAATCTAATTAATCTGTCCACATCAGCACCTGTTCGCACGCCTCTTGAAAGTATCAAGATTGTATTGGTCAGGGAAAGTGGTCTGATGATGCTGATTCCAAAGATGTGCCGTGCGAACAAAATAGCTTTTCGAGCGACTGACAGTGCGTGTGCATTCTAAGCTCACATGATAGGATGTGAGTGCATTAGCTCTGCTCGTGCTTCTGGAGAAGATCGTAGGTTTGGGTACACACTCATTTACTGCAGAGCTGCTTCTACCCAAATATTATCTGTGGTAGAGACTGAGTGAAGCAATATCCCGTCTGTCGGAGAGCGGCTGCAACTCGCTAGCAAGTTTTTCATCCATTAGATTCTTGACATGTTTCTCAACCCGTTCAAGGAGATTTAGATGTGTTTGTGGGGCACCTGCCCACGGATGACAACAATACTCCTTCAAAGGACGAATAGTGGACTTATAAAGATAGCAGACAGTGTGTGGTGGAATATGGCTGCTGGCACCATTACCAATGCGTTGAGCTTCCTGCTTGCTGATGTACTAGATGTACGGTTTCCATGACAAGTCTTTCGTAACCGGCAATCCAAGGAAGGAGATGGAATCTTGCACTCTGATCCTATTATCTGACATCTTAATGCTTTGATCATCATCATCTCCTTTAAGTCGTGAGTGCAGAATACTCTGCGTTTTTGAAGGATTGAAGGAAACAAGCCATTTGATGCCCCATTCAGAAACCCTGCGTAAGTCTTCATTAAGAACGTCGCATAACCGCTGACGTTACTGAGTGCTCCTAGCTAGTCGCTCATTGGAATTGAAGAGTGTCGTGTCATGCGCATACATCACCAATTTACTCACCTGGCAGTCTGAGAGGTCGTTGGCAGAAAAATAGTGGGTCCCAAAATTGACCCTATAGGAGGAACTCCGGCATTGACAACCTTGTTGGAGGACTTTTAACCATCTAAGACGACAGATATCTACCGGTCACTAAGGAAGGAAGAAAGAAGTTTGTGGAGTTGATCAGCAACTCCAGAAGACTTAAGCTTCCTAAGGAGTCCTTGATAACAGACTTTATCGAATGCCTTGGAAATATCCAGCGCAACTGATCTCGTCTCACCTTGTCTGTCAAGAACACGACTCACATGTTCAGTGACATATGAAAGAAGATCAGCAGTTGTTCGAGAGTGCCTGAAGCCATACTGTTCTTCTGATAGAAGGTTCTGGGTTTCAAGGAAGTTAACAATATGTTGGTTAATCACTGCTTCAAAAATCTTGCCAGCAATTGAAAGCAGGCTGATAGGACGGTAACTAGATGCAAGAGATTCAGAACCTTTCTTTGGAACTGGAACCACGGAGGCTACTTTTCAACAAGACGGAGACTCGCCAGTGGATAGACATCTACTGAACAGTTTGGATAAAAGTGGAAAAAGTTCTGTATCTTTCTTGATGAAACATTCTCGACTCTGAGTATCCGTTCATTTCAATTATGAGTTTATTTCATTGAGTCGCATAGAATAAAGCCATTGCAGAATAGTAATACAGGATTGCATCGAGCATTGGGCATACAATTACGGCTTAAGAATTTTGCTATCCATCTAATCTGTACATCTTTTACATGAATTATGTATAATCAAGGATCACAAAGGGTCGGATCGAAGGGATGCGTCAAGCTTTTGTTCAGATGAAACATAAGAATGGTCTATTTACTTGTATTTGCGGTCAGTCGTATGATGTCATCTTTATTCTTCGTGCTCGTATATAGTCAGTCAGCATGTAGGCCGTTCAGTGTATTATAAGCCTATTTGTTATAGCATGAAGGCCATATCAGGGTCTTCAATTCGACACATAAATGCAGTCATCTATTTGTAATATATATATTATGTAATGGTGCTGAACCTGATGACTATTAGCATCATGGATTAGTTGAACCTAAAGGCATGCCAGCGAGTAATCAAATGAAAATGTCGCTAAAACGTTTTCAACCCACAGGCTCCTGCAACTTCAAGCCTCCTCCAAATTAAATAATTCTCATAATTCAAAGCATTTTCGAAATCCTCAACATGCCAGCAACAAGAATGCGTGATAAAACAAAGGAATACCTTTACATATATTCGACAAAGCAAACGGTTAATATTTTAACGCAATTGCTGCAATTCTACTGACACTGGGTGAGCGTTATTTATTAGAATCACGCATAAGCGTAATCACCCAAACATTTTTTCAAATTTATATTATTAACATTCATAATCTTTTTCACGATGTTGTGAAACAGGATCAGCTAACCACTCGACATTGAGACGCTTGAGTCTCGATCTCCAGCATGACTCAAATATACTTTGACAAATTTGTGAAAATTGTCCCTGTCATTCGAATTAGCAATCATACTTGTAACGCAAGCTGCGTTCTATTTGTACATATGACGTTCTCTCAAGCGTCGCTTTCAAGGATTTCTTTGAATATTGAACAATATGTTATATTATGGGCTGAGTTTTCCAAGAATGCTGTATTGACTTCCACCCATTCTCGACAGGTAATCCTGGATTCACTTTTCGAGGAAAGTTGCTGTCTTGTGCTTCTCCGCTCTCGTGAAAATTGACAACTCGTTTCCGAACACGAATAAGTATCTAGGCCTGCACTTCTCAACTTAATTGAATTAACTCTTCAGTCTATTTCATCCAATAAATCAAAGCAAAGCGCAAAAAATGCACAAATTAGTACAACTGAATACATGTGCATATCGATCTTCGTCCTATCTATGGCATCCTTCGCTGGTCGTGCTTTACCTATAATAACAGTTCTGATTTATTGAGGCCCTTGACAGAATGTCGTCATTGCGCCTAAATACACATAATGCAACATATCAGTCTGAAGCCATGCATCCCATCAAATTCAAAAGTTTCACTTAAAACTTTGCACATGTATACTGCAAAAATGAAGAGACAACGTTCAAAATTGTTAGAGAACTTTACATACCGTGAGATTCCTAATAATCAAGGATGTTCGGTTGTCATCAACAAAAAAATAACAGACGACATTTTGCTGTTAAATGTGATTTATTCAGGGGTTACATTGTTGGTATATGTGTTCTTTAAACAACTCAATTACGTCGACAGTAAAAAATCGATGTTCAACCTCCACAATGTGTGTTGTGTTCAGAGCAGATAATTTCATTGGCATTCTAAAACATTCTTAAGTTTAAGTCTCTCAAACATGACTGTATTCTTTTTAAAAAAGCCGGAAATGTAAAGCTCTCAAACAAGGGGCCTCAATGCCGTTTCATTGCGAATCATAACTCAATGCACCTTCCAAAGCAATTCATCATTTAGGTTGCATGTCTTCTACATTAGACAACAGATACGCCATCAGATAACTTAGTTTCCATTAATTGCTTCTGAAATGAAATGCTTCATATTGTTGAGGTTTCGAAGCAGCACTTTAGCTAGTACTGCTGAAAGATACAGTTGCTGCTTTTCTAGCATCAATGCATCACCTGATCCGAGACACGTTGTCATCGAAATTTTAAACTTCCTCAACTTGATATTTACTTCAGACAAACAATATTTCAGAGAACCTAGGGTTTTAAGGTCACCGAAAATCATCTGTCTCCGGTCTAGACCTAGCCATGTAGCCCGATGTATTGTTCGATGCCAACCTGACCAAGCAGCTGTAATGGCCATCAACAATGAGTCATCATTGTGCAATTGAAGACCACGAGGTGCTGCCTGGAGTGTAATTTACTCTAAACTAAAAATTAAAAAATTTCGAACAAACTTTGGGCAGTTTTGCTTGATTTAATTTCTGGAAAATGATCTATCATCCTTTCCAGTGTTAATATCTTGAGACGAACAGTCATATTTCTGTGGTATATATTAATACAAGCATTATTTGTTTGAGTTCTGAGAATAGTTACAGAAAGAGCTTTTCTAATTTATTTGAATAGCCTGCACGATATTGTTTCGTCATACGTTGGCTTGTTGCATACAGCTGTGAAATTTTGGTTTTTTGTTTCCGCGATCTATTTTATATTGTCGCCATCTCAAGGCAAATTGAGATGGTTAGGGATTTGGTTTGACTAAAATTCTGTTCAAGAGAAGCCACTTCTAAATAAAGATAACTAATGTTGACCACAAGTTTCATAGGGGTAAAGAAAACATCGGTGAAAAATTCGTTAATTCATTTCGATAGTCATTCAGGTATTCAGTTAGATATTCAAAGTCGTTACTATTGCCTCATCAGAGTAAAAAAGTCTATCAACAACTTTGCATTGCAACATTGTTCACGAAATTGCAACCAAAATTTCCGAAAATTGATATTTATCTTCAACTGCATGAATGTCAAAACGGCCTACTCACAACTCTCAATGTTACATTGGTCTGCTTACACCCTCAGCAGACCCCACCGAATTCTTTGATGCATAAATCACGTGCACAATTTGAAGCACATTGATAGCCATCTTCAAAATTTGCCTTGATCATCTTTCGTAGAGAATATCGCGAGTTTGCTGTCGTAGTGCTGAACAAAGTTTCTTTAAGTTTTCGCTTCCTCCTTACGACCAAAATTATAAGGGGAATCTCGTTTCAAGATCAGTATGTCTTCGGAAGTCAGTTCTGTGTCTGTCGAATGAATCATGGTCTTGATGAAGCTGCTTCTGTGGAGTGGATCACTGGATCAGAGGCCGATAAAGTCAAATAAAACTTTCTTGCTTTGATGAAGGTCGCAACAGTTACAGCTGCCTGCTCCGAGTTCAAGAAGGGTAAGGATCGGTCAGGCAGTTTCTGGATTCCCATTTATGAAAAAACAGTGTCCACGTGTTCTGATTCAACTCATATGTCGCATTTTTGTTTAGCTCATGGGCCGCAGGCATATTTATTGACCGTAGGTTCAATATGAGAAACGAAATGATCGTTGAATAATATCATTGAAAATCAATTGGAGGAGAGTCTGATTGCACAGCGCCGAATCTCGTGGATATCTCGTCGCTTGAAGTTCTGAAAAAGATAGATAAGAGGAATGGCACAAGGAGCCCGGCGACGATACCATGACTTCCTTCGCATTCAAATGATAGTCATTGTTAATTACCACATTTCTTAAAAATGACATCGTGGAAACTGATAATCTGTTTCGCAAATTCTGTAATTTGTTTTATGCTGCTGCCATATGCACCGTTTGAAAAACGGAAAACAGATCAACGTGAAATCCCGAGGTCCATATGCACCCTGTAATAGCGCATATTTTCGGGTGATGTTTTTTCTTTTGCCATGTAATTTAGAGGTTTATTTGTGTTCTCTCTTTAGGTGTATGTTCCTATAAGGGCCAATTCTGCATATATAATCAGACGAGTATTTATGTACAAATGTCTGTTGCAAGTGGTGACAAGATAGCTACAACATAGGTTTTTCTTGTGCTGGGCAGATAATGCATTTAAATTTCATTGAATATGACAAATTTTTTCATTTTCAAGCGCTGAAAAAAATTTAACATGGCATACGCATCCAGAGATATCGCCTCTGATGTACTTGAATCAAAAGCGCATGATTCATGAGTACACTTAGGGTTATATCAAAGTAGCGTTCAGTTGATGAAATTTGTACTATGTGTGGCGTGAATCAATACAGTTTCACACTACATTGTATGAACATGCAGTAAGTTCTTAAAAAATCATTCATATTATAATGCTCTATTGAAACATATTTCACCCATATGAACTAAGACAGCTTTCAGCTTGCAATTTCATTGTTTTAGTAGTAAACCATGCGAAGATAAGTGCTACATGCATGTATAACTGCATTGACCTATGCGTATGCATAGGTCAATGCATAAACTGCTGCGTAAATTTTGCGTCTCAGCGTGAAAATAATTTTCCGCGTACGACCACTGCCATCAATCAACAGGTTTGCAGGCTGAAGACGTTCAACAACTTGGCCACTGCATCCATTTCACTAGAACGCAGAGCTTGTCTGTTGTAGACAGCCGCTTGCAGCACTGTATTAACGATGGACCCAGAGAGCTTTTGTTGTGATGCATTGTGTTGATTTTTGGCCAACCCCCTTTGTGTGCATACGAGTATGGCACGCGTAAACTTTCCTGATGGTTCGGTTTCACTACCATAAAGTGATTAGTTGAGTTTTTCGTTTGGACGGATTCACTGTCAGTCCTTTTCTGCAAAACGACGCTTCAATATCTGCAGCAATGGCGATATTGTTGGCATGCAGCACGTCCCTGGGCAAGTCTTGCGCATTTTGAGATGGTGTCCATCAAGGCGAATGATATTGGACTGTGAACAGATCCCTGGTGCAGTTCACCATTGACTGAAATCCAAATACCGGGTTCATGAGTCAACCCTGCGTAAATCGTCAAACAATAGCATCATCACCGCTTTTGCTAGCCATTCAGCGACACCTGCTTTTTAAGGCCTACATGACCACACTGCACGGGATACGATCGAAATCTTTCTCCAGGTCTGTGAATCCATAGAAGAGGTGTTTGTAATAAGCCAGGAATCTTTCTTGTAGCTGTCTTTCTTCTCTAGAAAAAACATGTAAAATGCTCGCTGCAAAACATAATTCTTCGTCTAAAAATGGAGCAAGTCGAGAGCACTTAGTTTGTGGTTGGAACTGTCCAGCTTGCTACGGAGAACAGATGGAATGTTTTCCTATCCATAGCACAAGTTGGTATTGAGTTTTTTTTTGTAAAACCATTCGACACTGCTTGATTCCATTTTCTATATGTGATGACTAAAACTGTTGTTTTTTACATCAGACACAATGTTGCAATGGCATCACACATTTAAAAATTTTTGCAAGAAAATCGAGTAATGCGAGATCAACTCATTTTTAGCTTGAACTGTTGCGAAATAATTTCAATTCATGAATTTCTCACTACTGGAAAACATGAATTTTCCTAACATCTTGTGTGTATGTATCATTTGTCAAATTTTGAACTGCGTAGCGATGTACAACTAAATCTGTTGCTCTGAAAGTATCAGTAAATCCTTCCAAATCCGTAATTTTGTCGGTCTCATAAGATACGTACCCGTGTTAATGTTAATATTTACATAACCTTTTTTATTCATGTTTTAGTTAGGCTTTGTGATTGATGTCTTTGGCCTTCCCTCAATTTATTTGTGTCTGAAATTTTGCTACAATTTTTTCCAAATGAGTTTATCCAATAAAGTAATCTGAATTTCTCTAAGTAGCTGCATGGATTTTCTTTTTGTGCGCAATATCAACACCTAATATTCAGTTTTATCCAGATATGTAAAATGGAGCGGACTAGAAGCGCTAGCAGCAAAGTTGATTTTTCTGATAACAGTTGTTGTAAGTTTCAGCTAATTGCCTAGAGAAATTAACTCGAGTGATTTTTAACAAGGCATTTCCATTTGTCTCAGGTAGCTGCCTGCAAGGTTGTCGGACTACAACAGGGGCAGTTAATATTCCGTTTTGATGAAGGAACTCTGACTAATAGCATCTCCCAAGTACCCTGCAAGATTGAACGTGCTATATTCTACAAAGCAGGCACTCCGTTGAGTCGTCATATAAAAGATTAAGTACCCGATGCAAATTACATTGTGCAAGCACAATGTAAATGTACTTTGTTTGCGGATAACTCATTATTGCAAATCAGCAGTCGTCACTGTAACTCAGTTCACTCTTCAGTTCTGCTGCTACTGTGATGAACTAGCTCCTCTTCTCGGGCGAACAAGACTGCTTATAGCAGGGATGGGCCCCAATAAATCTGCATAATGCATTCTTTATTTTATTCTTTTTGGGGCCCTTTTGAAGCATGAATTTCCGCTGTGGTCCCCGTTACCACATTCTCATTCCTATTATAAAAAAACACTTTCTCAACGAAGTGGATTGGAAATGTAATCGCTTCCTTCCTGATTATTGGCAATCATGAATTTGTGCGGTGATAACTTGACTGAATCCAGAGGGGTTAAATGTATGAAGATCATAAAAGAAGTTTCAATAAATTTTGTGTAAGATGTTATGCGGACATAGATTTCTAGGAGATGTAATAAAAGTACTTCATTTCTTTTTTTTGTTTCAGGTGATTAATTTCTCCGACAATGTCAGATCTTGACGTCGATGAGAAGATGCATCTGATTGAACGGAACTTGCAGGTATCTATTTTATATTTTATCTCATGTTTGGTCAATGAATACTTAAGCGTAATTGCAATACACCACATTAAACATGACATTTTTGATTTATCTCTACCCAGGAAAATTCCCAAGTGCCCTAATAATCGCATTATCTGATTCAACCACTACTGGTATACATTACTCTGAACATCATCTCTGCTGACATACAATTTGACGTTGAGAGGATGAATTTATCAAATCTCAACAGATGTAACCACCACGAGCCACGTTTCGGCCTGATGAGCTTCATCAGTCGTAGATAGGTTCGAACCAGCGACGTTGGAGCTGAAGGACGTGCAAGCATACTATCCAGCCATAAAGCCACTGGACTGTCTGTTGAGAGCGTGAATTAGCCAGGAATGCATTGCGTCAACGCCGGCACATGGAGGGCGGATTGCATCTGCAGTCAATGTTGCATCCGATATTGAGGCGCTTCACACAAGCGCTGGTCATTGCATGTTAAGACTTGAAAGGATGAATTGATTCTGATTAATGAGACTATGAAAATGTTCGAAAATAATTGCCATAATGCTATTGGTAGCATCACAACGACCGCTTTTTGGTTCCAAATATCATCCCTACTGTGTGCATTCTCTAATGATGACAAAGGTTAATTCAATCATGCAGCCAATCATAGAAAGCTGAATTTAAAGTGAATTTACTTTAAATATTTCAAAAGTTAATTGGATCATTGATGCCCCGGAATGTTTTTATACAGAAAAATCGCAAGATGCATTAGTGGCAGATACATTTTGCCTGCCCTCAGTCGGTGCCATAAGCAGGAATAAGTGTACTTTTTGTTCACTAGATTTCATTCCTGTGTACTGCCACTAATTCATCTTGCGATTTTCTGTGCAAAAGTTAATTGAGTTTTTGAGGAGACGCTGTCTGTAGAGTTGCACGACTGAGAATGAGATGTGTGAGTGAGAACAGCGATTCGTTTCTCACTTGTGACTGTACGAACGTTTGGTAATTACTAGTTGATGTATCAACATATTTTCTGAAATAGCATGTTCTGAAGTCCTTCCACATGAATCCAAAAATTCTCTGATGTAATTGCTACAAAGTTCATAGCATCGAAATTTGCAACGGAAATATCCATTTCAGATTGAATGATATTCAATCGTGCATATTCTCGTGTATTATTCAATCGATTGCATTTTGTTTGCAGTTAACAAGGGCTTGTGGCAATGGTAGTCAGTCTAATTTACAGCGCAAATGTAGTAACATAAAGGTAACGTCAATAAGTGAGTTCTATAACTTGCTAACTCTTAGAATGAAATCGTTTGTGCTAGCACTGATGCTAAAATTGTCTGCTTCAACGAACAGGCACGTGGAAGAGAATTGAAGACACAGGACAATTCACATTACCATTTACAGCTTGCAAACTGAATACGGTATCATGTATTGCGCGTTTTCTTTCCTAAGTTGTTCGGTCGAATATAGTCTGTTCAAATGATAATTGTTAATCATTTATAATGTCTTGCGTAAAAAAGCGAAAATAGTTGCGCAAGTCGAAAATAGTCGAAATTAAATTCACGCAAGTTGGCTTTTACTATTTACAAATCATTTCGTTTTACCCCAGAACTTCAATGCTGATGCATTTTCTCTCAACAGCTCCATTCATTTTCACAATGAATGTTTTCTGCGCTATTCACTCATTTTCACGTAATAATAGAATATAGCAATTTTATGAACTTCGGATGTTTTTCAAGTCAGGACAAGAATTATAAGATATACAAGAAGACAAAATTGCTAGTGGCTTTGAAAATTAGATTGCTCATCTAATAGTGCACGTTTTCAGGTTTATTCACTTATTTCCTTTCAAGAATGAAGTACTAGCCGGGAAATTCAAAAATGTTCGTGTAAAATACGTGCAGAATCGGAATCTTTTTTTCTTATTTATTCGGATGGTGTAATTTTTGAAGTATATAAATGCTAAGATATGAAATTTTGCATGAAAAAATTCAATTTATGCTGCCTTTTCGAGGTCCATTTCGGTGACATTCATTTGCTATTGATCATTTATTGAAATATTTATATTTCTAGTGTAACATTGTTTTGATTTTAAAACTATACAGTTCTCTGTAGCCGATGCCTCTTTTGAAAGTGATGTTCACTTTATAAGCACTAAATTTCGGCTGTCAGAACACGAAATGTAAGACGTCGGAGGCCAGTCTGACTTCTCCTTTTGATTTACTTTCCGCATGTCAATAACGTAGGTAGTGAGGATATCCCTTCTTAGCTATTGGAATGAAGTGTTAAGATGTCAAGACATAAGTTCTACAACATCGTGATGAATTTTTTTGTTGCATCCTATCTATTGATAGGATTATCAATAGACCTTCAAATGCCTCCGCAATCTTCTTTGAATGCGAATTGTCTCGCCATCAAAAGTTAATCATTGTCGCTTCTGTCTAATATAGTCTTCTAGATGCAGAGTTTCCAACAAATCATAAAAAGATTCCTCTGCATTGTCCCATGTCAATGCCTGTTCATGAAATCCAGTAATTATGGTAAGGACCTTAGTAGAATCATCTGTCTACTGTATTTTCTTGCTAAATCGGATGGAAACCGAACAGTCTTCCAGAATACCATTTTTTCTATCAGGTGACATAAAGCGTCAATCAATAGACCTCTCTCCCTACTAATGACAGTGCACAGTGAAGCTGGAAGTTCTAAGAATTTGCTAATGCGGATGGTGGATGGTCACTCGTGCAATAAGGGTACAGACATTTTCGCTGAAGACTTCTGCAAACGCCATGATAGCAAATAGGTGGCTAATTATACAGCCTTGACTGACTGGAACTTGTCCACAAGATATCAGAGATCTCAAAGTCAAGATTTTTAGAGAATAGCATGCATGCAGAATATATCCCATGAATACATCACCTTATCACAACATTTCTCAGGGTTGTCCGACCTCGTCTATTCTGATTTCTGTCATAATCGATGATAATAAGTGATGGCGGTCACAATTGTGACGAGATATCTATTCATTGATCATAATTGCTATGACATGTGTGGTGGTTAGGGTTTGCTCCTACCAGTTGACAGTCGCATGTAAGCGGCTTGTACCTCAGTTGGTACAAAGATGTGAGGCTCGAATCCTGCCAGCCGCACATCTTTGGCATGGTAATTTGATTTGCCGTTTATCTCATTTCATTCTATTGTTAATAATTCATAATATTTGTTTAAGTTGCGTTTATTTCTTCAAAATAAAAGTCAAATCAATACAGGATGAAGTTGCACAAACACAAGTTGACAAGACTAATAGTTGTCATGCTGAAGTATTTACTAAACCGATGTTTGTGGTATCGGTTCGACAAATTAGGTGAATTCATCGAATCGGACCCTTTTCTCAAAGATTTCTTTCATTTTCAGGAGGTGATAGGCAAGGACAAGATGCGAACGATCTTGAAAGCTCACGATCTGCGTTTGTATTGGGGCACTGCTACCACAGGCCGACCGCATGTCGCGTATTTCATCTGCATGTCAAAGCTGGCTGATTACCTGAAATCAGGTTGCGCAGTTGTTGTTTTATTCGCCGATCTTCATGCATATCTGGACAACATGAAAGCTCCATGGGAACTTTTAAGATGGAGAACGGATTACTATGAAGCCGTCATCAAAGCCATGTTGAAGGCAATCGGTGTTCCATTGGATAAACTGACATTTGTTCGCGGCACTGACTACCAGCTGAGCGAGTAAGTGAAGAGCAAGGAGAAGTTTAAAACTTGTGATGTTCAAATGTCATGAAAATGCTGATCAGACTAGGTCAGGATTGTATAGGATTCAAAGTCGCCGACAAGTTCGTTTCCCGAGAATCATTGTGAATTTCAAGAAATCAATTCTCGAGAAATGGTGCTTGGATCTCAGGACCTTAAAAAGGCTCCTATTTTATGTATTGATTTATCACTAGAACCTGACAAAAAGTTGGAATTTTGAGGCAAAATATTTGCTGGCCAATGTCCTAAAACAGTTTCCAGAATTTAGTAATATGCAACTTGGTTGAACATGTATTGATTTCTGTGGCACAGTGGTTAAGTGCTTGGCCTAGCAATCTTTTGTCCCAGAAGTCGAATCCCGAAGGTGTTATTGGAAGTCGGCAGGAAGGGATCCGGACTTGAATCACCACAACGTTCCAGAAATATGTGACCATGTCATGACTGTTCAAGCCTCCGATATGGTAGAGTAGTGACGCTAAAGCTTCATTTGATATGCAACTGTTTATAAGAAACAGCAATACTCGTGATTGTACTCAAAGACCTGAGCCCAATAAGAAATCAGCTCCTTCAACCCTTTCTCTACGGTCTATATACACCGATGAAACATCAAGTTAAAAGAATAGCTCTTGTCGGTTTTTTTGTTCTGCGTATAAAGTATTTTATGAGCGTCATAATTCAAAGATTCTTGTCATGTAAACGGATGCTTCGCGAGTCTCTTTCACTGTATGATTATTCTCCTCTTATTAAAATTTAATCTTTTTATCTACGTTTTCTCTTCTCTCACAGCTTTTAAGGATGTTAGAGAAATTGCCTCTTGAGTCTGTGCTTTAGTTGTATTGTTTTCAAAAATGCAACCATTGTCTGAGATCTGCCCCTAAAACGATGTTAGTTGGATTGATGCTTAACTGATGAAACCTTTTTTCAGGAAATTGAGTCTAATCATGCAGCATGCTTTGGCGAACAGAGCCTCAAAGTTTCTGATCTTGCTATATTGGTTATTTCTAGTAGACTAACAGACGTTCGTGTGAGAAGTATGACGAATGTGAAACATCATGAGTGGTACGCGAATTGTAGGTGAATGTTTTTTTGATCGGATAGTGTGGACAAAGATCTAGTTACTTAAGTCTAGATACAAAGATCCATGATAGGTCTCTCATCACTTTTCCTTCTTTTCTTCACTTTTATACTTTTCTTATTCAACTGGGAGTCTTGATGCATAAGGCGTCAACTTCCGTCAATTTGATTAAACATTTACACAGGAAAGCAACATTTCCATCTCATCAGATTTGCATGGAATGACATTATCTTAGCTGTACACTATTGTAGCCAGATGGAACATCGTTGGCTAAGCATGTGTTCTGTTTCCAAAGCTAGCCGGTTAAGTCATTTTAAATGAAAGTATCATCTGCGATTTCTAGAACCCTAATAACTGACCTGACGTCATCAGCGCCCCAACCTGTCACAGCAGTAGTCGATGACATTTCCCTTTATGTTTTCCTGACTTTGCCTATCTTTGACGACACTTCTGTCGTCATTTCGCCGATTGTGCTTTGTCTTTGCGGCTGAATTAATTATGTATTCTCATAAGACATTTAGATTTCTATGATGACAATTGTTTCCATAGAGGGACACAAGGATGAAGACGTGAACAATGTGTTAAACGGTATTTCCCCTAAAAGCATCATCGCCGCTGCTTGCTGATTTCTATCTAAGGCTCTCTCATACGAAAACGTGCGAAAAACTGCTGAATTCCTTGTACCAGAGGTTGCATTGACGGACTCTCTATTTGATGAAGTGATGGAACTAAACTTAATGCTTCTAGCTTTCCTATAAGATCTTTCTGAACCAAAATTATTCTTTTTGTATTCTTCGGTTACTGGGTGAAAGTGTCTGTAAAAAAGCGATCTCGAGATTGGGAGCAAACATATCTCAACATATCCTCATATATTGAAATACTGTTGCCGTCTATATTTGGGAGGGGTTGTCTTCCTGCCTCTGCGATCCGCTCCCACTGAAAATGTCCTTCCTTTTACTTGCGCTGCGATGGCAACCCTAGACATCAATGCTTGGAGTCTGGTGACCAATACACTTCTTTTCTTGCTGGAATGATGAATCTCTGTTTCATACTCTTCAGTGACTATACAAATTGTTTTTCTGCTATTCTGCAGACATCAGTATTACGTGTTCAAGTTCTCTGAAGTTCTCACGTTATGTTTCACGTCATTCATCCACGACAGAAATATCGCCGCAATCATGCAGGTTTCATTCACGTTACAACTGTACAACTGCTTCGGTTCATCATATTTGCACTCAATGAACTCATCAGTGCTATTAAAGAGAGCTCTAAGGGATCATTCAGACATTTTGACTTGAGACATAGAAGCGGAAGAGACACCACATGAGGATTAACGAGCATAAAGCCACTTTCACGTGATGACATCTGTGGAAAGATAGAAATTGCATCAATGACGGAGATCAAAATACTTGATCATTCGTGAAATTCTTAAAAGAATAATCAAAAGAGCGTGTTGCATTGCCTAGTTATTCATTGCAGGTATGAATACGAATTTGGAAAGTTTCAGTTGATTATAAAAGAAAAACATGCAGTTATTTAATTCGATTCCATATTTTGAAGCAGCCAACCCGACCTGCCTTTGATTGAATAGTGAAGGGTTCGTACTTTTGTTGAAATGAATGTGGCACTAGAGTAAATGTATGTGTGTAATGCTGGTTTAACGTCACTACTCCCCCATACTGGGGGCTCCTACGGTGCTGACATAGTCAGATTTTCAAGTTTCGTGATCTTTTAGCACGGATGCCCTTACTGACTCCCATTGACACTCTCAGGGCTCGACCTCTGGACCAAAGGATCGCTAGGCCAAGCACTTAACCACTGTGCCACGGAAACCACTGGCAAGCAGCTGACAGATAATAGCATCGTATGATAGGCAGGCAGAAGCATGATGAGCAGCACTGAAGACATGCTCTTATGTTCCTCTGACGATTTATAGCGAATTCACATGCGAAGAAATACAATCAACGTGAAATTCTACCGAGAAATGTTTGAACCATTTTCCTGTGTGTGCTATCTTCCGAACCGTTGATGGGATGCGATAACTTTATCGATGAAGAATTTGTGTTCTATTTTCTGTGCAATTATCTGGATTCTTCTCACCTGAAAGGAACGTGCCGTCCGGACCATTTTAAGTTACATAAAAACATGATGCATTTAAGAAGCACGAAGATCATGGAAAAGTAAAAGAATGAATATTAAACAAATTTCCTCATGGAAACCCCAATTCTCACCCATTTGTAAGTGATCTAAATCTGTTCCTGCTACTCAACCAATGAATGAAAACTCCTCCCATTAAATTCATGGCTCTGTCATAGCTCAATTGATGATTGTACATGTACCTGTGCTGAGCGGTCACCCGTGATCTAATTCTGTGACCATTGAAGCTATCATGTATTGTTTCATAAAGATATCAACATCATGCATCAACACATTTCTTCTATGAAATCCAAGCCATGAAGCATACGCCATATTTTTGAATCTAAATTTTATAACCATGAAATCAATCCACTATCGGTGCAATTATTATAACATCAAGAGAAAGATTTCCCCTGACGTAATTCATTTTCCTCTGCAGGGAATATTCCAAGGATGTTTATCGCATGTTGGCCGCAGTCACTATCCATGATGCAAGAAAGGCTGGCGCTGAAGTTGTGAAACAAGTCTCCAATCCTCTCATATCTGGCCTGGTTTACCCTTGTCTGCAAGCCCTTGACGAGCAATATCTCAAGGTGGACGCGCAATTCGGAGGAACTGATCAGCGCAAGATTTTCACCTTCGCTGAGAAGTATATGCCAATCCTGGGATACAAGAAACGAATTCATCTGATGAACCCTATGTTGCCAGGACTTACTGGGGCGAAAATGTCATCATCAGTTGAAGATTCCAAAATAGATTTGCTAGATTCCGCCGAAAAGGTGTCCCGAAAAGTGATGTCCGCAGTATGTGTTGAAGGTCAAGTGGATGATAATGGTGTCCTAGCTTTCATGAAGCATGTCGTCTTCCCACTCAGCCCTGAAGGTGAATACAATGATACACGCAGCTCTGATAAAGTGTTAAGCATGAGAGATAAAAATCTGATGGATAGGAAATACATGTTGATGTGGCGGAGATTTTGAAGCACCACCATACCATTGAAGAACATCGTAAGACCATTTGACCAGTTTGATATGAGAGAAACCCCAGTATTCTCTAAAGATAGACCACAGCAAAGGAACTAATTATCTTCTAAAAAGGAAAAGGAAGCGGCTTTCAAGGCAGGAGAGATTGTTGGAATTAGAGATTGTTAGGAAAGATATTAAGTTTTAAGCATTCGCCATGAAAGGACTAACTGCTATTATTTGTGAGCTTAGAAGCTAAGAGCATCTGTTAGATGCTTAGACTTGGAGAAATGGAATAATTACAGTTGTTTATTAATTTTAAACAGAATTTTTGATAAATTACGTGTAATATATAAAGTACATGTAATGATAATCAGCCGCAATTGTTCCATTTAAGTCAGCTAAATGAAAAATTCGCATACTCTCACGCGTTTAATAAAGTTAGCATAACTACTGCATGATTTCGGAATTGGTATTGTAAATTCAATCCCATGCCTGCACTCGAAGAAGAATGGACGAAATGTATGGTGCAAAATGCTGGTATTTTCGGTTCTCTCAAATCGACTTTTGGCGGCTGTATTTGCAAGTTTAAATTAAATAAAGAGAAATCATATGTTTCTTTTTCAGCAGTGACTATGGGAGGAAAGCAATACGCTGACTACGCATCAGTGGAAGCTGATTTCTTGAACGGAAGTCTTTCAGGTGAAGAATTGAAGAAAACAATCACCGCTTGTCTCAATCGCGTCCTAGATCCAGTTAGAGAAGAGTTTGAAAGTGATGAACGACAAACATTGGTGCAAAATGCATATCCGCAGTCAACAGAGGCGTCAACTGAAAGTGAGAACCTTCAAATTGCCACATTTTAGCGTTCGTTTGACTTCTTTCACCTACGTGAGCAATACAGCACTATGATTAAGTGGTGCTACTGCGTTTTGTGTGGTACTCTTATCAAGAAATTAGTAGCTATGGGTGTCACGTAATATTTAATGAAGTTAAGTGTTTTTTCCAGAATGTTAGGAAGCAAGAGACAGCAGATACGTCTGAATCATGTTTCTTACTAACTAGCGGCAATTGATGTATAAATTATGGTCCATTAATTCATAAAATATGTTTGTATGCTGTTAGATAATTACGAATGTGATTTTGAACATGTTATTGTATCAATAGAGATGAACTTATTAAAACGTTCATTGTCATGGAGCTAAACATACCACATTTCTCGCATAATAAACAGGTCAAAACAATATTTTTTGAGGTGAACCGGCCGATGGGACTGGCGGACACCAAATGTCTTAATTAATTGAGTCAAATTATTGGAAGCAATAAGACATAATGCATCATGCAATTTGTATTGTACAGAACTGATCATAAAAACCGGACTACCTATATTTCGCTGAAATTGAATCGATTCTCATGCCTTCTAATTGTGCCACACATCATTCGAGAGCTTTCATTCTCAGCTTTAAAATGAGCTATGATGGGCTCGTATGCGTCTTTGTATTTGCTGAACAGTGCTAAAGATATTTGAAAACCACTCAATTTACAAATCGGTATTTTTCAAAAGGAAAACATGAGTATGATGATGAATCAGACACGTGGAGAACGAGCATTTTCTGAGCTCTTCTTTGATATACTGGTCATCAAAGTCGGTGAATTAGGAAAAAATTAGTGATATCGTGAAGTTATCACAAAGTTATGACTCTTTGGCTGAATTCGGTTACATTCTCACTTTTTCATTAAAGATATTCATGTTTTGGTTTCTTCATAATCCTTGCGATGTAAGTAGTGGGAATATGTTAATTCTATGTTCAATTGTTCCTTTTCAAACGTCTTCAACATTTTTCCTTATTACCGCAGGAGTACACAAACACCATGTAAGGTAAACGGATGTTCAAAACAAAACAATTAGTGAAGTCATGTCCTTGTTCTCTCACAGCGCCTGTAGATGGCTTACTTTGTGTGTTTGTGTGCTTTATCGTTAATGGGAAAAATGTCAAGACATTTGATGAAGAACTATTGAACTCATTTCAATAATTCTTACATATTCGCACTCCTTACATCGCAAAGATTCTGAAGACACCAAACATGAACATTTTTTATAAAAAAGTTTTATGAAAATATAACATTTTCAATCAAACGAGTCATGATTTTGTGATAACTTCAGGATATCACTAATTTTTTCATAGTTCACCGACTTTGATGACCACTATATCAAAGAAGATCTCAGAAAATGCTCATTCTCTCCATGCTTGATGATTCATTATCATGCTCATATGCTTTCCTATTGAAAAAAATTGTAAAAATTGAGTGATTTTCATATTTTGAATGCTGCTCAGCAACTACGATGACGGTGCAAAAGTCTATCATACTTCATTTTAAAGCTCTCGAATGATGTTTGGCACGTTGATGTGCGGTACGATTGGAAGGCATGAGAATCGATTCAATTTCAGAGAAATTTAGGTAGTCCGTTTTGCATGATCAGCTCAAGGACATCATTTGAATACTTTCCTTCGGACAATGAAACTCATTTTGCATCCTTTGATTTTTGTAGTGCTACATTTTTCAGTGATTACAAGAAATGGATAAATTTCTGGCGTTTTCTTGAGTACAGAATGAAGTGATTGAGCAAAATGCCATAAATCGCATAAAATGCCAATAGTCTCATGTGTTTTGTATTTGAAGTTCCGTCTTTGTGAATTGCCGCTGAAGAGTTTCATGGACATGTGGCAGACTTACGTACATGCTGGTGTAGATACTGCATTTCCTAAGACGGTCTGAAAAGGAACTATAATGTGTTTGTGGATCTCAGAAATCGCGTCATTTTATAGCAGATCTTGTAGCTTCGAAAATCGGATTGTTGCCATCTTCTCGTGATTCGGATAATCCACAAATAGCTGAAATTTCGTCAGTATCAAATGAATGACATGCAATCGAAATTCTTTACAGAATCTGCGGCGGAGAAGGAAGCTATGTTAGAGGCATTGACTACTGAATTAGAAGGCCTTTCCACGCGGAATCTCTTGGAATTGAGAGAACAAATGTGCGGTGATGGAGACTCTGTCAAAGTGAAACACAGAGAACGCCCCAATGTGGTATGGTCGGTGCGCACTGCTGGACCACCGCATTTAGGCCTGCTAGTGCCTCTCCAGCGTCTGAGCAACCTGGCAAAGGCGGGATGTGATGTAAGTACGATAGCGACATCCTTTTCTAGTACAACAATGTCCACTGTATTTCTACCTTAGATTTATAAGCGGAAAATTACAGCGGTCCATGCCTTTCAAGACAACTACCGCTGTGGGGGCATTCAAGAGATCAAATTTAGATTGAAGTATTTTCAGCATTTTTGGAGCATTAACGCATATCAAGTACGGTACTTATGGATTATATCCCCACGCTTTCAAATTTGTTTAATTCGTAGAATTGAATCAATCGCCACAAAACTTTAAGCACGTGATTGAGGATATTTTCTACCCACATGCCAAAATTTATGCAAATCCGAAAAGTACCTTATGAATTGGGGGCGATAACTTGAAGTGCAGCGATGTCTGCAGTTTTATCTGACTTCTTCTGACCTCATCGTCTGAGCACAAAGCACTTGAGGTCAACAAAGTCATGTCCCGACAACTCGTGAAGTGATGATGACCAGGCCACATCCCCTAAATTAGCATTTTTAATTTAAAATAGGTGCGGTAGGGCAGTGGTCGTGGTTTGTGGATGAGACGAAGAGGGAGAGAGAATAATGCACAGACGAAGTCAAATCAATGACATCACTACACTTCATGTTATTTTTGTCATGAATTTTAGACATTATGTCAGATTTTAGACAAATTTGAAAACCTGGGGGAGGGGGAGATAACCCATAGGTACCTCAGGTACAGTATATGATCAGTTTTCACACGAATAAAGATCAACTCACTCATTCCACGTGTAACGTCTGCTTTTCACCGTATTGCGATGGTTGGACGCGATCCACAGGGTGCAAAAAGTTCAATCATATACATCAGTCAAACTCTGTCAAAAATGTTCACATTCTGCGCCATTACCAACAGAGCCAGATTCAAGTCTACGTTGCCCTCAAGCAGATATCGCCCGTCTGATAGCATGAATGCAATTTCAGCCGTCTGTAAGGGCATTCTTCAAGTCGTCAACTGCATTGATTTTCGTGCTTGACCGCGACAGATCTCAGCGATGAATGTCACATTGAGATTGAGACTTTCTGAAGACCGAGCGAATTCCACAAAATCCAGCATCTGTAGCATGTGATTTGCCGATGTCTTATTGTCACAACCCCTCCCCCCACACACCATTTCACGTTCAGTATCACGGAACGTGTTAGGACACGCTTTATTTTGATATACGATTTAAGGTATCCGTGGCACAGTGGCTACGTGCTTGGCCTAGCGATCTTTCG
The DNA here is from genome assembly GCA_907163375.1 of Prostheceraeus crozeri. Taxonomy (NCBI): domain Eukaryota; kingdom Metazoa; phylum Platyhelminthes; order Polycladida; family Euryleptidae; genus Prostheceraeus; species Prostheceraeus crozeri. Next base: position 81,084 of record CAJQUW010010395.1, read on the forward strand.
GTCCAGAGGTCGAGCCCCAAGAGTGTCAATGGAAGTCGTCAGGAAGGGCATCCAGACTAAAATATCACAAAATTCCAGTTAAAAGTCTAACTGTGCCAGCACCGTCGAGGCCCCCAGTATGGGAGAACAGTGCCGTTAAACTAACATTTAAAGTCATTTGTAGCCTTTTGCTGGTGAGAATATTGCCCTGGCCATCAGTAGCATCATCATCAAAAAAGCAAAATCTTCTCTATGGAAGCAATTGTACACGTTGATTTCGATCAAGTTCTACAACAACTGGAGATATTGTTGGCGTCAAAACAAGTGCAAAACAGCAGCTTCAAATAGAGAATCAAACTTTCATGTTTGCCCCTTTACCTAATTGTTCACGAGCTCTCTCAATGCAGCCTACATTTTCTCAACAATGTGATCATATTTTGTTTTGCGAAATTTTGATAAAGATATGACAGAATAACAATACATTTCGAGAGCATTTCCTCCAAGACATTATTTTATAAATTACGGTAACTCTACCCTCAAAATTGGTACTTTGAGTGTGAGCAAAAATGTTTCATGTCAAATTTTTTAAAACAGAAAGCTTGTTCAGTCCCGCATAAAATTGGACAAATTAGACTCAAGAAAACATGGAAATTCATCGTGAGAAATGACTTCACATCCTAAATTATTCTCTACATCGAATTTCTTGACTTTTTATCAAGCACCCTGTAGTTTGTACTTATCATTTATTCACCTTGAGCAAAAAGTGTAAAGCTTCGACTGATAGGCGAAAGCGTTATTCGAATTAGTTACTCATTTGTTAAATGTAATTACGAATAAATCAGTTTCATCATGCATTCATCATAATTATAAAAGCTAATGCTCGATGTATTTTTGACGATTCAGCTATGTTGCTAAATGAGTTTCTATGTGCTTCATTGGTCTGACAAACAATATTTCTACAATTCTTTGAGACAACAAGCAGTTCTGAAAAGCTGCAGGTCTGAGAATCTTCAAATCCGGTGTGCCAGCACTTAATTTCCGTGATTCTGAAGCAGCATGAAGCAATACTTTGTAGATAGCCTAATATTAGCCTGCAAATAGCCGGAGCTCAAAACTGGTGATCAATATGCAGTAAACGAGCAGTAACGGGTGCCTGCCCCACTGACTCATTACATAATAAAATTTCATCGGTCAAATATCATTTATTGCATCAAATTCTATCATTTTAGGTGACTATCCTACTTGACGATGTCAGCGCATTCCTGGAGGGGAACTGCACATGGGCGCTGATGGAGAATCGCTCGGAGGTGTTTCACAGTGTTATTTCACGTTTGCTTGCTGCATGGGGCGCACCAGAGGCCAGAATTCACTTTCGTCGAACGTCCACATATCGTCTTGAACGGAGCTTCATGCTAGACATGTACCGCATGTTGTCACTGGTGCCTGAAACTGATGCGGTTGTCGCTGGATGTACGGACACGATGGAGCATCCAAACCTTGGCAGTCTAATGCGGCCTCTTCTGACCACTCTTGATGAAGAATATTGCAAAGCGGATATCCGTCTCGGCGGTGATGAAGGCACAGTGCAGAGACGAAGGAAATTCACTTCTCTGCACGTTCCTCGAATGGATTTCTCATCAACTGCGCAGACTCATCATCCACTTCTTTGTGGTCTCACTCTCGCCAATGGTTCCACGACGAAAATGAGACCTGTGGAGAAAGAGGGGAACATTCTATTGACAGAACCTATCTCCAGTGTGAAGAAGAAGCTGAAGAAAGGTTTCTGTGAGCCATGCAATACGAGTGTCAATCCCATTCTGGAGTTGGTGCACCATGTATTGATGGTGGGAGGGAAAGGTAAGATAACAAGCAAATATCAGGCGATGACATTAATTACGGAGTGTAACTCTTTCGAGAACTATTTCCTATTCTGCAGGGATTTCCTTCAAATAACTAGTTCAAACAGATGATGGAGAGCAAATGACGGTATCAAGTCAGAATGGTCTTCTACATCATGTTTTTTGATAAAACCGTCCCAGGGCAAGCCTAGAAATGAAATTTGAATAACAGGAGCGTTCTTAGCAGCATCTAAAATCTACATTTTTGTCAATATTTTCGACGAAAAATTGATTGACTTTGACCGTTTGAAAGAAGGTCTACTTCCACAAACTGCATGAGGCAAATGAAGAAACGCTGAATTAACCATAGCAGTCCGAATTCAGAGCAGGCAGTAATACATTCAAAATAGGTCTGATGAAAAAAGTTTTGTGAGTGAATTGCATCTATATTTGCGTATAGAGGATTTAATCGTGCTATGATTCTTAGAGACCGCCCAACAATCCCTCAAATGACCTTAAAACACTGCTGACACGTCGAAAACCAATTTTTCTGAATTAAGATTTAGGTAGAGGCAATTCTATGTTTGAGTTTTGAGAGTGAAACACAAGACAAGAATGAATAGAAAGCATGTATCTGAGTTAATGTGCTACATCAAGTATTAGAACCAACAAACGAGAGCACTTTACTATCGAATAGTTTAAGTGCAATTATCTCGCTCTTCGCTTCTGAAAATCAGTAGAAGCAGAGTCATTGAGAGCCATAGGGTTTCCTAATTATAACTCGCGATTGAATATTCATGACACGAGAGTCGTGATCCATACTTTCACAACCACATCAAATACTGTGTGATTCAGTAAATAATCAAATGCAAGAAAGTTGCAATATTCATAAGATTCATAATATCAGCTATAATTGATCTTTATTTCTTAATTTTCCCGAATTTTTCAAAGAAAATCAAAACCGCGAAAGCGGGAATTTTATCACAAATTAACGGTTAACCAGAAATTTCGTTTGAATCACAATGAGTATAACGGCCTCTAGCAGCCTGGAAAGTTGAAGAAATTTGACATTACAAAATTCTTGAATTTTACTATTCATCTACGCAGACAGTCTTTAAAAAGCTTGATTACTTTCGAACAGTTTTGTGCGTCGTAGCAACCGCCATGGTGAAAAAACTCTATAATCTCATCTCAAGGCTCGGTTCTCTTTACATATAATTGTCTGACTTCTTCAGATTTCATTGTGGAACGCAGTGAAGAACACGGAGGTCGCTTGTCCTTTTCCGATTTCTCACAAGTCATCGAAGCTTTCAAATCCGGCGTTCTTCATCCCAGCGATCTCAAACCAGCCGTCAGTATTGCCTTAGAATCTCTTCTATCTCCTTTGAGTGAAATCAACACAACCAAATTGTTTCAGTCCAAATTGACAGCCGCATTTCCGCCTGAAACTAAGAGTAAGTTCTTTCAAGCAAAGCATGGACAACTCAGTAATATCATATTCGATGTGTTTGTAGAAGGCAGCGCCGATGACGAATTATCACCCAGTCGCCTCGACTTGCGTGTCGGTAGAATTACGTCAGTGCGTGTGGTGAGTTACCGGTAGTTATATTTATGTAAAAAATACTTCATTTGGTGTTACTTAATAATTATTTATCAGTAATATATTTTTTCTAAGAATGTGAAGATGTAAAATTCAGCGCAGAATATAATTCATCGACAGATTACCGTAAAGGGGCGTTCAGTTATATACCCATATGCCCTCTATGATCATACCCATAGAGATGAGACCCCTACTATATGATAAAACCAGGCCCAGGACTAGACCGATAGCGATGACTATGTAATCGTTTCGAAATTTCCTTCTCTCAGCTGAAAGATATCTCGTTTAGCTTCACTATTCACATTACAACTGTGGATTGGGACGATCTTATGGTTCTAGCCACATCATTTTTTTGAAGTTTCATTTCTGTCATTCAAAATTGAAAAAAGTTCATTCCCAATTAATTTGGACAAACTCGTGCAAAAAAAGAGAAACTTAAGAAAAATACATTTCAGGAACAACTTGGAAGTCACCTTGAAGGAGTGCTCGGTCAGCATAATAGCCATGGACTTCTGGATAATTAAGCTTACGATAAGTATATTGAAACAATTGTGCCTGTTTGTAATTTTATAAATAAAAAGCGCACAGAATGCTTTCGAAGTCATAATAAAGTTTATTGAAATTAGGAAGAAAAATGTAAACCTGACATGTTTCGACTGGTCTTGTCAAAGGTAACCCAGCATGTGAAATTACATTGAAGGATAGACATTTTTTAAGAAGGGGAAAGTTGAGATACAGGTCAACACGCGATAGCAGCGGCAGACTGTGAGTCACCCGATTACCATGGCAAGCGAAGATTAATCACATGGTCCTTTTGCTTGCACAGGTTGGGATTATCACGTCTAATAAACAATGCCTCGAGGATACGTAAAATGCGGTCATTGTAAGCGTGGCATACAATCTCAAACTTGCTGATAGGGTCATTCGGAACACTACAGCAACTGAGCACATGTTCAGTAATTGCAGAGCGAGAAATTCCTAAATGACCATTTAAGAACCACCTGGGTATGTGCTCCCGCGCTCGAACTGTCAGGGGTCGTGACGTCCGTCCAATATAGGTTGATCCACAACCACAACGAAAAGAATAAATAACAGAAGACGTGGCGGCCACTGGCAGACGATCTTTAGGAGAAGCAACAGGAATACAGTTGGTCTTAAAAATAATTATGGGTTTTGCGGCAGGAGCAAACTTGGCCAGCAGTTCATCGATCGATTTGCGAATGAAAAGACTAGATTTGTCACCATAGAAAGGCAAGTTGACATAAACAGCCTTTCTTTCAGCGGTGGCAACAGAAACATTATTGATCTCAGTGACTTCATATTGATCGATGAAGTGCTCAGGATAAGCATTAGACTTCAAAATAGCACGAATGGTATTGAATTCTTGGTCTAACATTTCATCAGAACAAATACGAAGCGCACGAATAAATAGAGAACGGACAAGGCCTCTTTTATAGGCAATGGGCACGAAACTGTGAAAACTCATGTAAACACCTGAAAAAGTTGGTTTACGGTGCACTGTGGTACACAGTTTCCCGTCAGACATGCGTTGTATAGAAACATCAAGAAACGGTAGTCTGCCCTGCTCTTCACATTCATAAGTAAAATTTATATGAGGATGAAAGCTATTGAAAATGTCAAGTAAAGATTCTCCTGCCTCCCTGCTCCTCACAAGAGCGAACGTGTCGTCAACATAACGATAATACACATGACACAAGGAATCAATATGACTAGACAAACTACTCTCAAGGTTTCCAATGAAAATGTTGGCAAAGAGAGGGCCGAGAGCACTGCCCATGGCTACACCGTCTACCTGACGGCAAAACTGACCGTCAAATAAAAATTGCACATTGCTAGAACACTTGTAAAGAAGCTCACTCAGAATGTCGGCAGGGATTCCACAAAGGTTAGGACACTTTCTTACCGTGTCAACAATGAGCCGGATAGTCTCACTCACGGGAACATTAGTGAAAAGGGCACTAACGTCAAAAGACATCATAGACGTGGCAGATGAATCAATACCACGAATGCTTTCTGCAAAAGTGAACGAATCCTTAACACAGAAGTTCGAGAAACACCTCTCAACAGGTTTGAGTAAAGATACCAACCATTTTGAGACGTTCTCATAAACAGTCTTTGTCATCGATAAGATAGGACGAACAGGCACATTAGACTTGTGCGTCTTGGGAAGACCGTAGAGGCGTGGGATACCATTAGATGAAGTCGTCAGTTCCTTATAAGTGTAATCCGAAATCACCTGCTTTCTCTTGAGCTTGAGTAATGTGTCAGAAATACTCTTGGCTATATTAGCTGACTGGTCTTTCTGGCATTGATCAACTTGGAACTTCGTCTGATCAGATAGAATTGAGTTCACTTTATCAACATAGTCATGTTTATCCATTATCACTACACCAGATCCTTTATCCGGTTTCAAGATAACGATGTTGGGATTTTTCTTAAGGTCGATCAACTCGTCGATGTGACACGGTAGAAGACAACTCCTCTCAATCCTTGCACTACCATACGTCGATGCTAGAGAAACTAGTTTTGCCTTGAACACAGATAGATCTTCCGAAGTAGAATGACACACATCTTGAAGTTGCTGGAAAAGACTCTCAAACTCGGCATTGATACGAATCTGCTCAGTCCGTCTAGGTGGAACACAAAAGTTCAACCCCAAGCAAAGTGCTTGCTTCTGTGTAGTCGAAAGCGTAAGGGAGGATAAGTTGATTATCCTTTTCTCCATATCCTCAGGAAAGATGGGTGCACAGGCATCACGTAAACGTTGATACTTCGCAACGCATCGCTTTAGAGTCTGATTCACGACAAATTTGGACATCTTGTGGAATTTAAATAAGCCAATGAGATCAAGGGAATGCAACACAGAAGCGACTTGGTTGATTGAGTCATCGATGCCCTTAAGTAATTCGAGATCATTACATAACTCAGTCTGTAGAAAGTCTTGACATACATTCGGCGTGGCACTCAAGTGATTCTTCTTCAACTGCTTCCTTAAACGAGAAGTATAAATTCCATACTTAATGCACAAACGATCAAATTCAATCTTCTTCATTAACTTCGCACGTCTGCAACGTAGTGTGAGCAGCCAATCCAACTGTTTCACCTTGTCCCCAGGCAAGAGGCGCTTTATGTAATTGAAACAATTGTGCCTGTTTGTAATTTTATAAATAAAAAGCGCACAGAATGCTTTCGAAGTCATAATAAAGTTTATTGAAATTAGGAAGAAAAATGTAAACCTGACATGTTTCGACTGGTCTTGTCAAAGGTAACCCAGCATGTGAAATTACATTGAAGGATAGACATTTTTTAAGAAGGAGAAAGTTGAGATTCAGGTCAACACGCGATAGCAGCGGCAGACTGTGAGTCACCCGATTACCATGGCAAGCGAAGATTAATCACATGGTCCTTTTGCTTGCACAGGTTGGGATTATCACGTCTAATAAACAATGCCTCGAGGATACGTAAAATGCGGTCATTGTAAGCGTGGCATACAATCTCAAACTTGTTGATAGGTTCGAGTTCAACCTGATAGGTTGACAGTTCGAGCGCGGGAGCACATACCCAGGTGGTTCTTAAATGGTCATTTAGGAATTTCTCGCTCTGCAATTACTGAACATGTGCTCAGTTGCTGTAGTGTTCCGAATGACCCTATCAACAAGTTTGAGATTGTATGCCACGCTTACAATGACCGCATTTTACGTATCCTCGAGGCATTGTTTATTAGACGTGATAATCCCAACCTGTGCAAGCAAAAGGACCATGTGATTAATCTTCGCTTGCCATGGTAATCGGGTGACTCACAGTCTGCCGCTGCTATCGCGTGTTGACCTGTATCTCAACTTTCTCCTTCTTAAAAAATGTCTATCCTTCAATGTAATTTCACATGCTGGGTTACCTTTGACAAGACCAGTCGAAACATGTCAGGTTTACATTTTTCTTCCTAATTTCAATAAACTTTATTATGACTTCGAAAGCATTCTGTGCGCTTTTTATTTATAAGATAAGTATATTATCTAGAAGTCTATGAATGAACTCAGTTGCGGAATATAGATTAATCATCCCATGTATCAGATTGTGGTCTCCGTGGTACAGTGGTCAAGTGCTTGGCCTATCGATCTTTCGGTCCAGATCCGAAAGCGTCATTGGAAGTCGTCAGGAAGGACATTGACTAAAAAATCATAATGTTGCAGATTACAGTCTGACTGTGTCAGCACCGTCCAAGCCCTCAGTAAAGGGGAGTAGTGACGCCAAACCATTCATTCATCCCATGTCAGATTCACAGAAGAGGAACTTGATTCATCAATTATTGCTTTCATTCATCCATTTGTTCCATTAATCACATGTCTGTTTGATATCTTGTTTCTAATATCATGATGTTGACCTGCACATGGGGCTGCCAAGTGTTCCAACTTTGTGCCCTCAAAATAGAGTGCCCTATTTTTCCCAGCCTGTGAGAATCGAATGTCCTGGATTTTTTGCATTATATATTCTGATCCTTGACTTTAATGCTCTTCTGTAATTCTGATTAACACAGGGTTCGTATGGTTTGTAAAAGTTTGGGAATTTCATCAACATGTCCTTTGAATCTGAGTTGTTGAAACAGCTAAAATCTAAGTATGGAACCATGTTCTTGAGACTGGGATCATGCCTTTCACACAGCATTTCATAGCTGTTTTAAGAAAGGTGTAAATGCACTTGATGTCGAGTAACGTCGAGTAATTCTTAACAGATCTGTTGTGCATGCACAATCCCTCTTAAAATACTCAACTGTGCGTCGTAAAGATTTCCATTCTCTCGGTGAAGTGACAACGGATGTGACAGCATAGTTTGGGTCTCAGTTAGCTTCCTCACGGTGGTTAAGCCGCAAGCCAGCCTTGCTTCAAATTCAGGGTACTTTTATTCTTCCCCCCCCCACATTTCTGTTGTTGACACCCTGAAGTGTTGCATCGTCAACGATCTTCTCTTGCTCTTACTGGCAATCTCACGAGCGCCGCATAGCGTTGAGTGTGTAAAACTCCTCTTATCTGACTTGTAGAACATTTACAGCCTCAGAATTAGACAACTGCTCATTTGTATGTAGACAACAATACCACGAAGTTCATGATCACAGCTGTACCTTGTATTCTAATTGAGTATGCAAAGGACCAATCCTTCATCCCAAGGTTCAAGTAAGACTTTTCAGTCGTGTTGTAGTGTCGCTCAGTGACAGATCAAGTCTCTTCTAAATCCAATGTGACTAACTTTGGCGAAATTTGAAGAATTTGGAAAACCTGAAAATGTGGGGGGAGGGAAGAATAGAAGTACCAAATTTAAGGTCAATGAGAATACTTGAATCAGCATTTTCTCGAATATCTTCCGTCACTAACAATTTAAAAGTACTATCCGATTAACTACCTAATACAATCGGATAGTATTTCATCGCAAGTATGCCTAGCCGTAATGACTTTCATCAATCAGCATTTCAAGGCAATCTCATTGAAGTTCCAAGGAAGAGAGTCTATGATTCATGTCCTGGATACAGCATTGACATCTCCTTTACCGGAATTGATGCAGAAGTTTATCAGGAAAAACCTGCTAACAGGATCAGACAAAATAATGAGGTTTGTTGTGATTTAGCAAATATTAATCCAACAAATTCTGAAAATATATTGTCTACCAGGAAGACGATGTTGGAACGGAAGCCAAGTTAATGAAGTTTTTGAAAGAGACGTCGAGAGATTAAAGAATACCTGTGTTGATATCTTCGTGGTCAGCAATCAACTAGTCTTTTTTACTTTTTATTCGACGGTGCTAAAAGACCTATTCATGCTTCACCTGGATAAACGTCGTTATCCTCAATACCCCGTTTATCCCTAACCGTTCTGGGAGTACTGAAGCTCGACTGAACAATTAGAAACTGTATCAAAAGAAGATATCTGCAATGAAGTGAGGATTGAATGCTTGAATCTATCAGCTTCCGTCGTTTCATTGCTGTTCGATGTCATAGAATGAATATCGGGAAAAGCTTCAAAACTAACATCGGAAGTGTTCTCGAAGAGCATCTGGATTATCTCTTCAGGAAAAGAAGAATCGATCAATGTTGGGAGGTATCAAAAGTCACGGACAATTAGGAAATCTGAGGTACAGGTGTTTCTGAAACCTATCGAAATATATTTAAACTCCTAGCCACTGCAATGCGTCCCCCTGAATAATCAGATTTTTAGCTGAATAAAGCCATATTGGATGTTCACGGGCTTCCTGGACAAACAAACGCTTGCGGCGGTTTATTACAAAGCTATTAATAAGCACACGGTCGACTAGATAACATGAACAATGTGATATGATGTTCTTTTTGTCAATTCACCCCTAGTGAAATGTCAACAAAAATGCTTTCTTTCTTTTAGCTTCATTGACGCCATTCAAACGCAAAGTTCCAAAGATATCAATAAATGAGAAAAGAGTTGTCATTGATTTGAAAAACATTCCATTGCAACTTCAGACTGATATGAGGATTCAGCCATGGACCTCCATGACTGAATATACTGCAAACGCAAAGTGAAAGTGTCACAATAATGACATACCTAACATGTGAATTTTGCGATAGTTTACTTTTCTTATATAAGCAATTTTTTTCTTATGAAAATGTTCGTATAAAATCCATTAACTACCTCCTGATGTTGTTAGAAAATCAATGCTCTGCACATTTATCGACTATTGATCAAAATGTAATGCGAAATATGCACTCACCCGGTGGAACTACAAATCACATTTCATCCTCCCATGTAGAATTGTGAAAATGCACATGTTAGGTATTAACCACTTGTCGCAAAGTTCACATGTCAGAAATTGTACTTGTCCTTGAAAATTACATGTCGGGTATTATTGCGCCAACGGTGACATAAGCGTTGATAATTGGTTTAAATAGTAAAATTGGTCAAGATTTTCTCAATTTCAATTCAAATCAAATTTCTAAGATTTGAACTGTACGTTAGTACATCAGATGAGATATCTATAATTTGAGTTCATGCTGAAGAGGACCTTGTGCACATTTTGTGATTACGTATAAAATACAGAAAGGATGCTGCTTTTGCTGCAAAAGTGCATTTCTGGGGTAATTAGTCGAAAAGACCCGAAAATGTTGGGAAGCGATCTCAGGTCGCAACGATGCTAACATGATTAGTAAACCAAATAGATCTCTCTATAGTATCCTAAGTAATAAAGTTAAGAATGAGAAGCATGATACTGTCATCTCTGTATCTTGCTGAATGATAACTATAGGTGCAATGACCGTTTTATCATCTGTAAGTTTACCTAGTATATTAGGTCCGGAAGTTTACATCGGCAAAAGTAGCCACCCTTTTTATTTAGGTTATGCTGAACATCGTGACAGCACCAACGCTGGCAACAAAGTCAGTGCCCTCTCTGATCACTTGTTGCAGAAACATCATTATTTTGATGTATGAAATATTGACAAATGCAGAGATCGTGTTGTTACTACATTGTCTGAATCTCGACAAATCAGATCTTTGGAGCCTTAACTTAATAGAAAGATCGAAATGACCGATCTCTAATCGATTTGTGTCAACTGTGTATCATAATTTTGTTCGTGTGCGCATTTTCATGCTTTTGTGAATTTTTCTGTGCCTTGACAAAGAACGAACGTCCGAAACGTCTGCAATATGTGCAATTTCGAGAAATTTGGCCTTATCATTACATCTAGAAGTATCACCGGAAAATCTCATCTTCAAATTATGAATGCCAAGCACCACCTGCTCATGGCTCTCTTGTGTAAACGATGTTTTTTTTCATAAGAACGATTTATCATTGAGAGAAACGGGCTAATGTGAACAACAGCAGTGTTGCACATGCAGGGCAATTGCATTTCAATTTACCATTTTAGTTATCGTTCTATTGTTAATTTTTCTTTGTAATGGATAAAGAAATGACATTTCTGCTAGTGTGATTTTGCTTTGTAGCATCCTGATGCGAGCACCTTGTTCATCGAGGAAGTTGACTTGGGAGAAGACGCTCCTAGAACTGTCGTCAGTGGCTTGGTAGACAGAGTGCCACAGGAGGAGTTGGACGGTTCTCTCGGTGTTTTCCTCTGCAATTTGAAGCCAGTGAAGATGCGTGGCGTGGAGTCTAAAGCCATGCTCATGTGTGCCTGTGATGCTAACGATCCCAAACAAGTGCGGCCTCTGCTTCCTCCCGACGGAGCTGCACCTGGTGAACGGGTGTTCTTTGAAGGCGCCGATGACAGACAGCCCGACGCTCAACTGAATCCAAAGAAGAAGGTTTGTGAAGATTTTGTGAAATGTATTGAAATTAAGAACACATTTTATGCGACATTATCGACTGCTGTGTTTAGCAAGCCCTAGTTCGCCAGGTTTGGGGCAACCATAGCTTACGTGATGGTGTGTATGATCAATCACGTTTTCACGCAATCTCACCAGTTGAAGGGGAACTTCTCTATCACGTGATGCTCTCTGTCGCATTCAAGCAATGTGGAACCGTTTCTTAGCCGAAACTGGATATGTGTGCGGCTCGAGAAGACTTAGCCGAAGCCGCAGCTAAGCCGGTTTTAGCCGCCTCAGCTAGGCAGTATGTTTTTCATTCACGCGTGTTAGGAAAATCGACCTACCTCTACTGACTTAAATCTCACAATAAATTCCATCTACCTGTATATCATGAATAGAATACTGATGAATTTAAATTGTAAGCAGGGGTGTGCCGCCGTGGTATGGAAGTTGCACTACCAGGCACGCTCTTTCGGCCCTGTGTAGTCTGCGTCCGGGGTCGCGGAGCAGTGGTATGGTTGTCCCACCTCGTGAACCAGTTTACAAGAGGAATCCAATAGTCTAAATAGACCAACCAAAGTAGCTCTTTCAATGACTCGATTACAAACAGTCGGCGGTTTTCTTAGCTTGTACGTATGAAATTCCATGAGCTAATAGTATCAACGGACCACATCACAAATAGAGCCACTGGGTGGGTTGAGACAAATAGCGTGATTGAGACCACGTCGCGTTGATGGCTTAAATGGAAAAGTGGTTGAGTATGCAAGTGCGCAGGCTTAGCCTTGCAAACAAGTAGATATTGTGGGATAACTCTGATGAAACATGAGTTTCTGTATTTTCTTACCTCATATTTCTGTTTGATTTTTACCTTTGTGTAGAGTTAGATGAATTTTCCAATGCTGGCAGAAGTTATGAGTCTCACATCATATCGGTTCCAAGATTTTTAGTGGAACCGATTGGCTCCGCTTTAAACGTCTCTAACACGGCCATGAAGCCGAATACGTGTAGCAAAAAAGCTACAGACGAAAATCCTTCGAATACTTGTCTTGCGAGCAAAGTAAAAGAAATTTCGAACGAAAATAGTAAAGGAAATTTATAAAATAAAGAAAAAAACAAACTTTCACTGGATGAAGAGATTGAAGAATTCAAGACAAAACAATTCGATTTGAATTAAAAGTTCGGAGATGATTGTCAAAATGCTGCACACCTCGATCTTACAACAAAGCTGATCAAATTGTCTCGAACTCAAGGAACACCGCTGATGTTAATGCACATTCGCTCTGCTGAGATTCTGGCACCGGGCAGCTCGTGACTTGGTCATGTATTGGTTCTGTATTGGCTGCATTGCATCTCCAGCCAATCTTTCCTTGTAAGTGCAGTAAAGAACGCTGCATATTTATCCTTTATCGTGGAATAAAATGAATAGCTTGTCTTCAGCTAGAGCAGGTTAAATTGTCAAAATATTTCAAACTAAAAATTTACAATGAATCATTGCCAACGAGAAAATAAAAGACGAACACGAGGCGACTCACTAGGCTCAACACAACACGAAACACGACCGCGCTCGTGTCACGGCGTGTTTGGCTGTTTTATCGATAGTATTATTACTTATCTAAACTGCGAAAATTTCAAGACCACGTGTTATTCGATGCTCAACCAGAGTGGGACACGGATTCAGGACCCGCGCACACCGCGCTGGTTCTGGCACGAGTCGGGTCTGAACCTTGAAACTCGTGAGTCCATCCGCGGTTTGACAAAATAATACAAAACTGCTAAGATGATGAATTTCTTAGTCCGGTTGTGACCACTGAAGCCTCAACTGCGGATGCAATGGACCGCTCGAGATGGAAGAGGAAAATTAGGCCGCCCCTTCGCTGGGACAAGGCCTTTCCAGTTGAGCAAGGTTTAGATGATGCGACTCCTGGCTCTTAAAACAATGTCTCTATTAATCCCCGCCAAACAGTATATAATCTTTTCGCTACAAGATAAGCAATAGTTCATTAAGATACATTGACTCATGAATGGGGCGTTGATGATGCTATCATCCCTTGAATAAGGACAAATAAGCACTCTCAACCAACTACAAAAGAGACTGTCGTTTGTTTTACAAATCCCCAGTACTTGGTAATTGAAGTAGTGTCCAGTTTGTTAGATTGTACTCTCGCTTTGATATTTCAACTTCGGTCTTTGATAATCCAAGCCAGGTGAGTAGCATCAAGATTTAGTCATGACCCTTCATTGCATTTACCGGTCTCTGCAGTTTTGCCCCAACTTATCTACCGACATTTGCTTAAAATTGACATGAAATTATCTGGTGGATCTTCATTCAGCTACGTAGCTCCAGTGGAATGGAATGGTTTTCCTCAGACAATTCGTGGTGCTCAGTCACTCAATTCTTTTAAACGACTGTTAAAAAATTTCCTTTAGTCAAATGCCTTCACGTGACTATCAGTTTCTGTTGATCGTTATTGTCAACAGTGTTTCTCTGCGCTGTGAGCCACTTGGGTACTGCGCAATATAAATGTAGTGAATAAATAAATAGATTTCTCATGGATCGATTTGCCCTAAAAGTGGTTCTTTATTCTTATGCTGATGCAATGTCTGATGATTTTGAAATGTTTGTCAAAGCACCTCAGTGGGCGAAAGTTGAACTATCTACAAAGAGAGGGTATTCATATGCATTGCTCACTGAGCATATTTCAAGAAAACTAGTGAATAGTCAATAGTCAATTATTCATAAAATCACTAGGCATAGCATTATTCATCTGTCTTGCACGAACATCCTAATTATCAATAACCTTGAAGTGCACGCTGCATAGATAGGCAGATTGACTATAGATTTTTCTTAGCATGAATCTTGAAATTCGTATTTTTTCAAGTTCAAGTCTCGAGATTCTTCATTTTTGGCAGCAATAGTTATTGGCACAATTTATGCAATGCATTGTATTGCAATCATTGCGGAATAAGTAATCTCGAAAAGCTTAGTTTTATGTGTAACTAATTTTAATCAAGTGTTGATTTATCATCTAAAAATATTGCCTAACTGCCTCACTGGCATGGTCTGAAATGATGTTGATTTAGAAAGAAAACGTGATCATTTTCAGAGGTATCAAAACATGACTTGTCTTTGAAGAGATAGCTATTGAATTTCCAAAATGAAAGATACGAATCCGCGGTTTTACGCTATTACTACTGTGCAGTTTTTGAAGTAGAACTTTAGACTGTATTGCGTTGTGATAAAGCAGATACAATTTGAAACTTATCTGTCTAGCAAGCTTGAGTGAAAAGAGAGCATCAAGAATGGCAATGTCTTCGCCTACTTCCTTTTCAATTCGTTGTTTGATGAATGTTTTGGATTCTCTATGTTTCGGATCACTCAAACGTAAGCCTGTAGAATTACGCCAGGTGGACGGAAGTTAAATTCACAACGATATTGAATTGGGATTCAAATCGAAAAAAGTACTATACGGGTTTTTAAGGAAAATATCAGATACTGATCCTATGAAAAATAGACGAACTAGTGAGACAAAATGGACGAAATCAATGGTGCTATTAGTACTAATAGCATAATTTATTTGAGTAATAATCATGATTTGAGTCGACTCCGGCTTTTGATAGGACTCCGACTCCGGGTGGCAAATATACAAAGCCTAGTTTTCTGAAAAATTAACTGGCGACCTACATCATATAACCATTTTTCAAAATAATTGAGCACTCTCTTTTTCTTTAAAGCCGAAATGTAGATACTAGTGCACTATACATACACTTAAGTCGAAGGAAAGTCTTAATGAAATCTTACAGATATCGGCATAGAAAGGTAATAGTGCAATATTAACAGCATTCACGTGTATAATGTGTCAATTATGAATTTCATCTTTCATCTACCGTTCTCTACATTTCCACTGGTTGACAGCTAAGCTGAGTTGTAACCGATTTGTCGCCTGCCTGAAGTTTGAACTTTTAAAGCAATCAATTTCTTTTTATGTTAAATACGAGTGGAGGGAGTGAGAGCGCGTAGTGGGGGAGGGTCGCAGCCACCCCCTTCCAACAGGCATGTTAATAAAAAAATCACTGATGGCTGGGAGTGCAGCAATCCTGCTTTTGTAGGCTGAAAATGTGTTTTGCATGCTCTTCTGTGAAAGTTTTCATCATTTTCCAGAAATTATGCATATCAATCACAAAACATATGTCCTCTGGAGATAATCTGTCATGTCCTGTCCATAATATGAACAACAGTGGAATTTTCCCTCACGAAGGGCGAAGGAATTCGCGAAGTCCATAATTGCTCTGATTTGTTGGTCGACCCGCTTGAAACTCAGATGAAATGCACTCATATTTATGTGCTTGTATAACTTGTACATCTGTCTGTAGGCTGTTTATACTCGTAGACGACTTGGATGAATCGCCGATGAATTGCTTAATTAAACAGGCTAATCACGAATCACTTCTTCGAAAATTAAGTCTTAAATCAATTTTTTGGAGATCTTCAACTGATTGTTTCATTTGCCAGTGTTAGAAGTTTTGTGATCATTTCCTTTTTATCTTGCAGGTTTGGGATAAACTAGCCGTTGATCTGTCCGTGAATGCAGACTCTATAGCAGAATGGAAAGGTCTGGAAATGTGTACGGCTCAAGGCTTAGTTACCGGACAAGGACTAGTGAACGTGCCAATCAAATAAACCGCCATGACGTATCCTTAGTAATGAATATACAGAGACTAATATATATTTATCTGATGGACTACTGGTTTTCACTTCTAATGACGATTTAGCACAATTTTAATCAGAACAAGGAAGATCTCAACACATTTGTGCTAGTCTTTAACTCGTTATTCATAATGTCAATATTATTAGGGTAAGTCAAATATGAAATGCAATAATTACCAATATAACTCAATCAATTAGTATAGGTATTGGTTATAGATGGCGATACAACTTTAGTAGAAGACTCAGTTGACTAAACTCGTCTAAAGTGGATTGAGACAGCTGAAGATACAAACTCGAGTGCAGAGGTTGGAAATATTCAATCGATTCAAAAACATCAATACTCTTCTGATTATTTGCCTTCCAACTTCTGCTGCTGGACCGGAAAACCTTCAGTGCAAAGGCGTCCTCTTCCCTCATGACAGTTTTTGTCTGATATTTTCATTGAGATCAATTTATTTTTTAGCAACGTTTCCTCTCTTCATAAGCATTTTTATCTTTGAATAACCCGAAAAATGAACTCGTGATGATGAGGCTATGCTCGTTTACTAAAGAATATGCATGAAAGGGCACTCGCCACAATTAAAAGTGCTCCTTGCACAACTGCAAGCCTACAGCTGCAATAAAGCTTCCCATCGGTGTGTGCGTTTAGAATTTGTAAGCAAATCAATATTATATATATTGATTTGCCTACATATATTGTAAACACATACATCGATGGGAAGCTCTATTGCAGTCGACTTCCATATGGAATATCATCCATATGGAAGTCGTTATAAAATTTATCACAATTCTGATGCGGGTGCGCATTCATTATTAAATTTTATTTGATTTGATTTTGATTTAATTCTTTAATATCTAAATGAGAATACGAAATGACTTACTTAATCTTATTAAGGAAATCTTGCAAGTTCTGACCAGAGTACCAGTCGTGCTAAGTCTTATTAGCAAATCTGATCAGATCTGATATATCTCATTTGTACGTGATTTTTAGAAATCTTTTGAGTAGAAAAAAGTCTTATATTTTGCGTTTCTCTACTGCACTGATGTTCCAGCAAGATCATTTAAGAACTAAAACCATTGATATCGTCTGATCTTCGCACTGTAATCGGACTTCAAGTTCTAAATTTCAGTTCACTTTTCTTAATTTCAATTATCAGCTGGTAAGATCTGAAAAGATCTTATTTTGCAAAATATAAGACTTAGTAAGCTGGTACTTTTCTGGTCAGGAAATGTAAGATCTTAAACAAAATAAGTTCTTATCAGACTTTGCAAGAATCTGATCAGACTTAGTAAGACTTAGCAAGTCATTTCGTCTAGTGTAGGCCTATAGGCTAACAGGCCTGTACTGGCCTACTGCACCCATGACTTCCCCTAGATTGCATTATCGAGGACACAATCAGTTTTCATAGGAACCATAGAGAATAACTTGAAATACGTTTAAGAAAAACAAAGTAGCTCGGATGATGCAAAAGTCCATTTTTCTCAAAAAATTCAAAGTAGATCAAAACTATTTGTCGCTGTATTGACGACATGAAATGGATCTGCAGATACGCAATGCGATTCCTTCCAGACCATCTCTGGAATTGAATCCGCTTATAATTTGTCTAGTGCTGTAAAAGAACCAAAATCGCTCTCGTGGTGTCCGCAGTCAATTATAGGCCCCATGTTCTTATGTTATTTTAACTACAAGATTACAATCAAAACCAAGAAAATGTTATGATACATAGGAGCCATGCATTACAGAAATATGCTTGGTTTTATCAAAGATGCCGCAGAATTGTCCAGGGAGTGGTATGTGGATTGTTCGAGTTAATGTCAAAAACACCGGTTCATGATGTTATTTTAACCACGACGAGTTGCAGCGTGTATGAGGTATCAAAAGACTGCAAATTTTCTGAAACCACCAGAAATGGCAATGGTTTTACAAGAAAGTGTAGTAGTTGTATTTAAATAGCAATTAATAATTCAAAATTGGACATATTTCATTCACGTGATCATTATGTTATTTTTATCCTGCGAACACATACAACAAACTTGGTATCATTGGATAGAGAATTGTTCACTCTATCTAGAAATATCAACGCTTTTACAGAAAATGCTGACACAATGTCGGAAACTACAGATTGATGTTTGTGCAAGGATGTTTCTGTCACAAATTCCTTCTAAATTTATGTTAGATTTTGTTTAAACGCTGCACGCATTTCTAAACGTACCAGCTGGATGTGGAATTTTATGGTCTGCCGCTATTAACGAAGCTATCAGCCTATATCTACGCACACGGCATGTTTCAAGGCAGCAGGGAAAGTAAGCAGCTTTTATTTCATTGCAATGAATGCTTAGTCTTATTGCAGGAGAGATCAATGGAATCGGCTTGCAGACTGATGAACGGAGCTTATGATTGCTTGGCTTAGTTAGGAACAACCCTATAACTAAAGAATAGAAGGGAGTGCTGTGTAGGGCACTGTGCATATGCAGCAGATGAATAATGAGTAATGAATAAGCAGATGTTGGTGGAATGGCTATGGCTAAGTCGGCAAATATTTGGTCTCGCATCTATTACACCGGCTATCTGTTGCCTTATAATAGTCGCTACAGAATTGCAGCCAAGAGGTTTAAAGTTGCTTTCCTGCTGTCCTAAAGACGAGTTAACACTAGGTGATGCCACGCTCAATCAAGCGTAATTCACGCGTGAACCACGCGTAATTACTTACACATGACCCAAACATCCGTGGATATGCGGGATATTGCTGCAATATAAGTTATATAAGTTAGTATAGTTGGCAGTCCTGCTATATAGACTTTGCGTCTTATGTGTGTCAGCATGCATCAGCGTCTAAACAATGTGATAGGACCTCGATTCATGCTCATGGAAGACAGAACATGCTTAGCGGTTAGTGGTTCAACCGGCAGCGCAGACAACCGTGGACGACGCGCAAACTATAGACACGCGCCCGCGCGTATTCATAAACATTTCCCATGTTTTAACAGCATCAGATCAAGTGATTTCTGACTCTTAGTGCAGCGCGTATGTACGCGGGTAGAATGTCCTTAACCACGGATGTTTGGGGTGTTCCGTAATTACGCGTGGCATGTCACCTAGTGAACACAGATGGGCGACTTTAAGCGGTGGTCGGGCTTGGCCCAAATTACCCTATTACACGCTTGTATCATTTGTATTATTACCCTATTACACGCTATATTATTCCCCTCATTATATTTTTGCAAGCACTGAACGATTAGCACTGAACTGCCTAATTGATAGGGTATTAACCTTTGAACGTTGATCCGGGTCAATGGTGACCCATACCAGTTTTTGACAACTATTTTTGAAGCAGAAATAATTTTTGAATTACATCCATCTTCTGTGACTTTTCCTAACTTTCAGTCACCCAGATCATGCTAGATGGACAACTCGACCACATCATTACTTCTATGGTAAATTTGAATTTCAAAATAAAATAACAACTAAGTAAATATGGGTCAGGGTTGACCCGTACTGGTATTTTTGCTAAATAGAGTCAAATAGCTTTGCTCTTTTTATTTGTTACATACCATATCTTGATAATTTAGGTTTTCCAAGGCATGAGTAGCTGCATTTAGTCCAATATCATCAATATAGCTTGCCCTTAGCCACATTCTAGCCAGATATATCCTGGAGAGTAGGTAGGTTTGGAGGTACATTTAGAGCAAATATAGCTTTTTCGATTCACGATGATGTTATTGTGCGTGATTCAAATTGCGAGGCACGCTAGCTTGGTAAAAATCAGTAGCCGCGCACATACTGCTTAGTGTATCACGATAGGGAAGATATGATGACGTCACTCTGCATTCAACCGATGCTGCGCTCATAATTTATATTCAATCACACGTATTGCTTTAGACACAAATTCTTCTCTACTTCGATACATCGAGTGTGCGACTGCTTCCGTCTACACGTGTCTTATGTCTGATAGACCTCAACGTCGGGCTTCAATAGAGGCCAAGAGAATACTGTGGGGAGATATCAATGATGAAACATCTGAAGAATCGAATATCAGCGAGGAAGAGATCGACGACGAAAGCGAAGATGGAGAGGAGAATTCCGCTGTTCATCTGAATCGGATAGCGATACAAGCGATGAAGAAGTTGAAGCTCATTCTGAAGTTGAAGTGAGTGGTACAATGCCTAATCTAGTTTCAAAGAGTGGTGAGATATGGAATAGAGAACCATGTCGAACTGGACGAGCTCGTGAAATAAATGTTATACACAGTAGAATTGGGCCAAAACCTCATGTCAAAACTAAGGTCACTTCTGTTGAGGACTCGTTTGGACTGTTCTTTACATCAGAGATGCTTGATATTATTGTCAAGCACACAAATGAAGAAGGAGAACGCCATGGAACTCCATGGAAAGAATTTACCCGTGATGAGGCTGAAAAGACTTTGGGTTTGATTATTCTAGCTGGTGTCTATAAATCAAAGCATGAATCTCTGGATTCTCTTTGGGGTAGGAATGGCCGCCAATGCTTTAGAGAAACCATGCCTTTGTACCGATTCAAAGAAATTTTGAGAACGATTAGATTTGACAATAAGGAGTCAAGATCACACAGAAGAAACTTGGACAAGTTTTGTCCTATTCGCGACCTGTTTGATATGTTTGCTAGACAACTCCCAAAGCATTTCACTCCATCTGAAAGCATAACTGTAGATGAACAGCTAGCAGATTTTCGGGGTAGATGTGGCTTCAGGCAGTACATGCCATTGAAGCCATCCAAATATGGTTTGAAGTTTTTCATCGCTGTCTGTAGCTCAACACGCTACATCCTGGCAATCAGACCTTACCTCGGAAAGGTGAACAACGAAGTCACAACAAAGTTAGGAGATTTTTTATGAGATGATTTTTTATATGATTTTCTTTATGAGATGCAGTACATGTAGGCCCAATATACATGTACAGTATGCGTACAGAAGGAGTATTACAGTATGTATCTGTTGATGGCGGTAGTCATGCATGCAAAACATTGTATAGCCAATACTATGCGACCATTCTAGAAATTGGGCTTCATAAAGGCCTATCCCGGTGGTAAAAATTTCATCGGGCCGAAGCATGAAATCTCGTTTCGGCATCGCGGCGTCGATTTCCCATAAAATCGATGTCTTGCCGATGCCCGAGAATTCGTCTAGGCATTGCACCTGATATTCCGCTCTATTTCCGATATCGGATTTTGGCCGATTAATCGCTACATATGCGGTATCCACCTGTTTTGTCGCTCTATTTCCGATATCGGATTTTGGCCGATTAATCGCTACATACGCGGTATCCACCTGTTTTCTCGCTCTATATACGATATCGGATTTTGGCCGATTAATCGCTACATATGCGGTATCCACCTGTTTTGTCGCTCTATTTCCGATATCGGATTTTGGCCGATTAATCGCTACATACGCGGTATCCACCTGTTTTCTCGCTCTATATCCGATATCGGATTTTGGCCGATTAATCGCTACATATGCGGTATCCCACCTGTTTTGTCGCTCTATATCCGATATCGGATTTAGGCCGATTAATCGCTACATATACGGCATCCCACCTGCTTTGTCGCTCTATATTCGCTATTGGACTTGAGACGATAAGCCGATTAATTTACAATCTGAATCACTCGTATAAAAATTATACCGCTTACTACACACGCTTTTCCTACTCCTGAACTACAACCTGTGCTAGGCCAATTAACAATTGTTGAAAACGAAGACAGCATTCATTCAATAACATCATATTACAAAAATATATACATGAAATCTAGAAATAGCGCACTACACAATCTATATCAACAATCATCTGGATTTCTGTACTAAAACTAAAAATGTTCGGATAACAAGTCCAATCAATGTGATTTTAGGCGAAATTGTTCGATTCAACTTCTCCTCCAGAACATCTCGTCCTTCCAGTGCAGGCTCTGCGACTCCTAGCTCGTTGGTGTGGCAGGCAATTGCTTCCACCCGCAATGGCTTTGGCGAGGAGAACTTGTTCGACCCGGACTGTCGCCTCCTCCTCCCTCCGCCGCGGTGAGTTGCATCCTTCAACATTTTCTCGATCACCTCTTCAATCGTCTTCTCATTCCCAATTTTCTCTTCTCTTAGGGAATCTGAAAATAAAGATGCGAGGAATTAGTAGTGTATGGCAATGAGTAACGAATGTTTGTTTCCAGTGGGAAACACAAAAAATACATTTAGATAAGCCTTGCTGCTGAGTGATGTCTTCGACGGGCTGGCTGGTGTTACCCGACCCCGTCCCGCGGATAGGGGCGTCTTCGATAGACTACCGCTGCTTTGTATCATAAAAAGAACAATGCTGCATGCGGAAAACTACATGTACTCGTATGTGACAGTAATGAAAGAAACTTTGTGGTCTACTGTACAAATGTTTGTTAATTCGTCGCGATGACATGAACTTCTAAACAAATAGATGAACATGCATTATACATACCGGTACTTATACATATATACTTCAGTTGACCAGTCTGATCGGGAGCGAATTTGTGTTTTCAGAAGACATGCTGTGCAAGCTCCGTTTTATTTTTATGGTCGATAGTTTACAATAGAAGCAATAACCAGTACTTCGGCCTTGAGAGGGCGATGCTACATGTAGAGTAACAATGGCACGAATGCATGCACATAAACACTAACATTTAATACAGATCAGGAGTGAACAGGACTTAAAAATTTCACTTATGATTGGGCAACTGACCAGTTCATGTCTACTATTTATCGGAGGTTCAATGCATTCTGAAACAGAAATATTGTTTGAGTTCTATTTTTTTTACAACTTGTTTCAGAATGTAATATCGTAACGAGATTGATCGATCATTTTTCATCAGTTCAAGGCATTGAATATAGAGCTTAGGCAATTTCATTTTTTTAACTTATTAAATATTTGAATAAACTTAATCCATATCAAGCCTTGTGACATGAAAAGACGTGCCAAGTTTACAAGTTCCATGAAATGAAAAATCATTAAATAAGATGAAAATTTAAAGATTTCAATACTTAATCTTTGATGAATGCTATCCTCTGCTATGATGAAGACTGACAAAATCAACATTTCGCATACTTTTAATCGTCTGCATACGGTTCCAGAGTCCATAAGCTATAACTCTATAGATTCTTAGAGCAAACTTAAACGATTTTACTTATGCTTCGTAAACATCAATAGGAAATTTGAAAATGTATTCGTAAACAATTTTAATGCATTCTATTCAAAAATATTGAGCTATTCATTTTTACTATAGATCAGACTATCTACTATTTACTATGGTCAGGCTAGGAAAAAGAAAGTTCCAAATGATTTTACCACACCTCCAGTTAATTGACCAATCTGCAAAATAAAGTGTTGTGATTAAAATAGCCGGCGCTTAGTGCCACTGACACTTCTGTTGGGCTTTGATAAAACATCGCTTCGATGCCCAAGCTTAATTAAGCACTATACCGGCAATAAAACCGAGTTCTTTATAAAGTATTCAGACATTTGGGAGCTCGTGCTTTGGCGGTTGCTGCCTGGGCAAAAAAACACGAGCTACCTATTTATGAAAACAATTCGGAAAATTGTCCACCTCCTGTAGTTCATAAAATTCAATCCTAAATTTCTGACTATTCAGGTAACGATATTGATAGATCATTTTCATCAGTTCAAGGCATTGAAAATAAAACAGAAAAAGATTGGAGTAGCACGACTACTGTCCAAGACCACCAGATACATCGATGACTTATGTATCTTCAATTACAAGCGCTTGGACAAAATTATTCCAAGTATCTACCCAGATAGCTTAGAAGCTAACAGATGCGGACTTGATAATAAAGATTATCTTGACGTTAAGCTAAAAGTTACCAGCACTGGCCTTAAGACTGCTGTATATCACAAAGTGGACGACTTCAACTTTCCAGTAACACTTTTGACATCTCCTGAGAATGCCCACAAAATTGGAGTTGACGTTTTCAGCAGTCAGCTCATATGGTCGCATCTGCTCCTCATTAGAAGATTTCGTCATGAAATCGAAGAAAAGTTTCAGATTACCAAGATCAAGAGGATAAAGCAGCAAGGAATTACTAATATCCGCAGAAAGAGCACTGCATAGACATGACAAGATCTTGAGAAAATTCGGACTTTATGCCGCTAAACAAATTACTGCACGCTTTGATGATGATCGAAACCTTTAAGCAACGAACATATGGCAAGATGCATGATTACAAATCCCTCAACACAACAAATTTATCGACTTCGACATAAACTACCGATTATGACTACATGTATGAAAGATTCCGGATTCCTTGACTCCAGACTTCCGTACACAGTCCTTTTGCCGATTGTGACAAACCTTTCTTACTTGTAATGCCATAACAGTTTCGATTATAATTTTGTAATTATTTATATATTTATTTTCAATTCAATTATCTTTTATCATGTCATTTTCCTTTATTCTGAATTTTTTCCGCTATTAGTTCATTATCATCGTAATTGCTTATTTATTTTCAATTTAATTATTTATTATGTGATTTTTCTTCTGTCTGAATAGTTACCGCTATTTATAATTAATTTTCTTTCATTTTCATCGTACATTCTATTTACTGTTTCACTTGCATTAATATTTAGAGTCAGTGTTATTGAGTCTGTACATGACATAGTTGACCAGTTTGCGAGTCAGGCGATGCATTTCACAGGCAAGTAAAGATAGTTTCTGACTCGGATCTAATTTATTGGTCGAAAATAAAAGGATTTAAAGTTACAGCGTGACGGGCCTTCGGCGTCCAGCGCCTTCTTAACGGTCGATGGTCAAATGGCGGTCTGCAAACTCGGTGTGAAAATTTATAAAGAAGTGAATGATATTAAGAATTGTGTTGCTTGTTGAATGTGAGGTGATCAAAGTGAGAAGGCAGACTGTAGCAAGGTAATTCATGTCTTCTATTGATTGTTGGCCTCAAGTGTGTAATAGCTTTTGCTATTTCACTTTCATTTTACTGATTTTCATGAGTCATATAGAACAATTGGCTATTGAAAAATTAAGCTTTTCTCCGTCGTTCTATATGAGATACATCGATGATATCATCCTTGGTCCAATAGAGTATAATAGTGACTTACTGTCCCATATAACTGATGTCTTTAATGCAGTAAACTCAAGCATAAAATTTACAATAGAAGCTCATAACCCAATGGACTGGTTACCCTTCTTAGATATAAAAATAAAAATAATTAATAATAAAGTTCAATATGCGTGGTACCACAAACCAGGCCATTCCGACATAACCTTAAGAAGGGACTCTTTCGTGCCCAATCATGTTAAAAGTAGTTTCATTAATAACCGCTTAAAAGATATAAGTAATCGGTGTAGCAATGAAGTGATGCAAAAAGAAAAAGTTAGCGAATTTAATGACATTCTAATTAAAAATGGCTACAGTAACAAGAATTTTTCCAAGAAAAGGAACAAGCATAGGAGTAGAAATAAAATCAAGAACCAAAATAATTGTTATTTTAAAGTTCCATTTATCAGCGATAAATGCAATAGAAAAATTAATAAAGCAGTTAAGAAGTTTGACTTACCTGTTACAGTTATTAATGAATACGGTAGACAGACGGTAAACCAAATAAGGAAAAATAAAAATTTCTATAATACTTGTAGCTGTCAAATCTGTAAATGTTTACCTAAGTTTAAATGTAGTGATAAATACGTAGTATATAGGTACACTTGTAATAAATGTGGAGAATGCTACATTGGAAAGACTGTAAGGAAATTCTCCACTCGGCACGCAGAACATAGACGTGCAATTATTAATAAGTCTGCATCCAGCGCTCTCTATGAGCATAATAAAAATAAACATAATGATCTAGGTAGCATCGAGGATTTTCAGATCGATTTCATTGCTAAGCTGACGAACACTCGAGACACAACATTCACTGAAGCAAAAGCTATTACACACTTGAGGCCAACAATCAATAGAATGAATTACCTTGCTACAGTCTGCCTTCTCACTTTGATCACCTCACATTCAACAAGCAACACAATTCTTAATATCATTCACTTCTTTATAAATTTTCACACCGAGTTTGCAGACCGCCATTTGACCATCGACCGTTAAGAAGGCGCTGGACGCCGAAGGCCCGTCACGCTGTAACTTTAAATCCTTTTATTTTCGACCAATAAATTAGATCCGAGTCAGAAACTATCTTTACTTGCCTGTGAGTCTGTACATGATTGATGCGCAGGGCCCACTCAAACAGGTATGAGCGTTCAGGATTTAGGGGCCGAAACGCGAATTCTGGTCGAGTTCCTGCTGATGAACTCATTGCTATCAAGTTTAATCATTTTAGGCATCACATTTTTCTTCATTCTTAGACACGTTTTGCTGAACTTTTGAATGATTCTTAACATCTGTAGAGAACGAACCATGCGTCCTTGTCAGGATTTCATAACTTTATCTTCATCTTAATCTCAAACACGTCTATCTTCTTACTCAATCACAGCAGGGAGACTTAGTCGGCAGATGACGGATCTGTGCGGTGTCAATTTTCAAATATATGCTATATATTGAATGATAATAATGATATGCTATAATATTCATTAAATCATCGAAATTATCAAATTTCATTACATACATGTATATAACATGATTATAACATATTTAAGTTACTATATTGCATATTATAATTATTAGTATGTCATCATTGCATTATATCACATCATTATTGTAAATTATGCAATTATATCACTTAAATCTATAATGTACTGTGTTTTTACTTTGCATTGAATTTTCAGACTTTATTATAATTAACAATTAACAAAAAGAATATTACCTGATACTTCTCTTAGTAAATTTGAAGTATTATATATCGATAGATGCATTTTTTGATATCTCAGAATATTACCTGCACTTTACCTCCCTGCAATTAATTGAATATTGAATAGGAATGTACGAAAGCCATATTTAGTTTTTCAAGAATTACAGTATATGATCAAAATTAAAACACCTGATATGAATGCAATTTATGAATATGATTGAATAATTATATTTATAACATAAATAATAGGCCTACATTTATCATTGATCACATGGGCCATCATAGAATCGAGAGTTTCAAATAATATTTCATTTGCACTTTTTATTATTTTTGAAATAGCCTCTGGCTTTTACAGGAATTAAAAAAATGCGAGATTTTTGACGCAACCTGTCGAGATTCTTTAACGAGACTGACAAAGCAACATCCACAAAAAAATCAAGATTGTTTAAACCTAATATTGGTAACGAGAATATACATGTACCATATACACTGTACATGTAAAAATGCAATGTAGAATGTCATAAAATATGCACAAGGCTAATCAAAACAACCTAATCTTGGGGAGTAATATGTCACATCATAGTATCAACGTTGAGTCAAAAATTTCGTGTTCTTTATTCTTGTGAAAGTCAGAGGTATTTTTTTTTTTAGAAAAATTAGGATTCGCTAGCTACGAATAACTTTTCTTCAAGATATCCTTGAAAATCTCTCATCATGTCAATTATGTGTTTTATGAATTATTATTATGTGTTTATGTGTTTTTTGTGAATTATGTGATAAATGGTGTTGAAACATAAAATGCACATTTTTTATGTTTGGACAAATGATGAAGCCATCAAAAAGCCCTATTATTAAGGCCTATTATATAAGTCTGAACCCTAGGGCAAATCAAAATGTTTATCACATTATTTCATAATATAAAATGTTATCTAACTGCTGCAATTTCCATTTCGCAAATAAATGAAGGCATACATGTTTAGTTTTCATTTCAATAGCAGAAATATTAAAAAATACTTCGTAATTAGAATTGAAGAGAAAGGAAATTAGGCTATCTAATTATCAAATTATTTTTCTATTGTATAGCATTTTTATTTAAAAATTGGTTTGAGTAAGCCTGCTATGCAATCACATCCTTCGCATGCCTGAAGTCAATTTATGTATAGCCTACATATCTTTGGAAAAAAATGTAAAATTAATTAATGAAGAATCCAATAAAGAGAGTGGAGAAAATTTGATTTAATACATGATGTTTAAGTTAAGAATAATTCACACAATCTAGCCGAAAGTTTTACTTACTTTGTCTGGTTTTCCTAGTCCAGAAACAACCGCCTGCCAAACTCGATGTTCAAGCATATTCAGGCACAAGCTTCGAAGATACTCCGCACAAATTGATCAATCCAAAATGGCAGCAGCCGGTGGTATGTACTCGTAATTGAATGAGGAATAAAAGATATTTATTTTCATGTTTTAACATATCATATTAATTGTGAATAAATAAAAATGCATGTACATTGTAGGTCTATATAACAATTAGGTAAGAGTGCATAAAAACTATTATTGATATATGCAAAATAAAAAATTGTCAATCCATTATAATTGGTGAAATTAGTTTCAGTTAAATCATCAAGAAAATCACAGAACATCTGTAATATCACGATGTATGATAGGTTTAACCTTCAGAATTTTATAGGCCTATGGAATACATGGAGAGTCTGTGCTTTTTCAAAAATTCTCCTTAATATGTGATTTAGATCGACAATGCATTCAATTAAGCTACTGAATCACAGCATTTCAAATTAGAAATACATTAGACCATAATTCTTATCTTGATGACAACTGAACAAAGAAAGAAATTCACATTACACCTAAATTAATCATTCTAGGTGCATTGACTGCTTTAGTGTTGTTTTGGGAAAAGTCAACTTGGTCTATTTTACATCAGCTCGATATATTTCAATAGCTCAGCGCTATCTTCAGGAGCAAAGGATTACAAGAATGTTTATGGTAGTGATCCAAAATAATAGTGTTATTTTATATGCGTGATTTCTGATTTCCTTGTACATTTTGAATAACTTTTATGAATATTCTTGAAATCCTTTGCTCCTTGCGCTGAGTTACTGAAATATGTTGAGCTGATGTAAATCATCAACTTGACTTTTACGAAAATGACAGCAATGATTCTAGGGGTTTTCGATTGTAAACATCTGAATGAATTCTTTGACGATACTCGTATGCATAAAGTTCTTATTTCATTTAATCACATATTAAAATATGAATTAGCATGCTGATACTTACATGTTGCGACGAAAGTAATCGACACAAGAACATGAGAAGCATTGAACTCGAAACACTAAGTTGAGAAACCAAACGACATTGACTATGGAGATAATACATATTGTTCTGCTCTGCTGATTTCTCCCGATTTTCTCTTGATAGATGTATCAATCTCCTTGAAGCTATCGGATGAAAGGTTGCTTTCGTTCAAGGAATTCTTTACCATGTCGAATGTTGCATAATTTAATCCATGTGTCACTAAATTTGATATTGTGCACGATAAAATAGGCAATACTGAGACACGTTGGTCTCTGAAGACAGATGAAGGATAGCAGTGGCGTGCGTAAAGTCCACAACATTAGTGCCGGATCACTGCTATATTTGACGTAGCATCATGTCATCATGTGCGTTGCTCGCTTGTGTGACTGCAAGTGAGAGTCAGCGTCATCGATCCATCTGTAGCTGTCGGCAGGCGAACCCGGACAAAGACAAATGCTGCCGAAGCATGGAGAGGGATGGAATTAGTCTGCTAAAGCGAGAAGGGCGGGGAGATTGCGCAACGGAACCGGTCTGTGTAAAAGCTTTCAAAATCACATCACTTGCGCAGATTTCAGATACGAAGTATACTACTGAAAGCAAAATGAATATCTTTTATAATTGGTTACTTAGGTTGTCATCCAAGGTAATGAAATCATTCGGAAAGGGAAAGCTTCAGAGTTGATAGAAAAACACGCAAGCACACAAAAAGATGATTTATTTCATTTGAAGACTTAATTGTGAAATGCGAATTTCTTTCTTGTGAGATTTAAGTGACAGTTTGCAATGCAAAAACATACTGTCGTTTTTTTTGAGACTACATTTTTTACATCGCATCGAATGCATCCAAATGCATAGATGAGAATATATGAGAGATTAGAGCGAACAAGGGGAAAAGGAGAAAAAGGAGAGGGATATGAAGAAGATTAAGTGGAAAATAAAAAAGACACGGAGTGAAAGAAAAGAGAAAAGGGGGATCGAGAGGAGAGGATCGTGGAACTGGAGGATAGAGATGAAAGAAATTGGGATGGCAACAGCAAGAGTTGGGATGACGTCTGAGTTGGGATTTATGAAGATAATAGGAAGAGGAGAATAATTGATGAGAGAATGAGTGAATTTTCCGTCATACAAATTAAACCTATGAATTTTGAGTTTGGAAAGAGACCAATCGCATTACTAGACATCGAGACATTACCAGACATTTATGAATTTAAGTGGGATAAGATGATAAAATGATGTGCAAATGATATGGGAATTCCATGTCAGATCCCATCAAATGCCCATGGTCTGATGGTGGGATGACGATCGCCCACGCAATATCCATGAGCAATGATGGGACCTCACTGTTACCATGTACGTTTTTCACTGTGAGACTTGATATCGATATAGAATCATCGGAAATTAAGCGACAATTCGATATCGGCAAATGAACGACTTATAGACATAATATCGATATGAGAAGCATCGGAAATAGGGCGACAATTCGATATCGGCAAATGAACGACTTATAGACATGATATCGATATGAGAAGCATCGGAAATAGGGCGACAATTCGATATCGGCAAATGAACGACTTATAGACATGATATCGATATGAGAAGCATCGGAAATAGGGCGACAATTCGATATCGGCAAATGAACGACTTATAGACATGATATCGATATGAGAAGCATCGGAAATAGGGCGACAATTCGATATCGGTCGATGGACTACAAATCGCTCACTTTTCGATTATGAATTGATCGGAAATTGCACGATTTCACGATTGAACGATTTCTCGATGCTGAATCGAGAAAACGCTTTGAATCCGAGCATTTTCCGATCAATTTTTACCACCGGGATAGGCTTCACGTCATAAGCTTGCAAAACTGTAGGTCTACCTGCCTTTAGCCTATACGTAGCCTAAATGTACCTTTGATCAAACTCTGCAAACAAACAAGTTTTTATAAATTGCTTGAATAATCCATTCCGTACTTCACTCAAAATATACAATCGCTCATGTAAAGATGTAATGCAGAATCAAACGATAGATAGGCCACACGTACAGTACCGTAGGCCTATAGTTCCGTATAACTGTGGATAACTGTGCTACTGGTCTTTTTATTGGCGTATTGAATGCATACCTTGCAAGCGGAACTCACAAAAAGTTTCCTACACATCGGCATATAACGAAAATAATATGCTACATTGTGTTACAAGTAGAACTGTAGGTTGTATCCATGCAGATACGAATCACACAGTGCCAGCTTCTGCCAGGAAAGATGTTACCCTCAATTCTAACATTTTAGGAGTCAATGGATATGTGATTTTCACTTCATTGAATCAAAGTTTTCATCTCGGAAAAACCCACAGAAGAAGAATATATCTGGAAGAGTTAGGACGGAATTTGTGCCATCTGGACGACTCCTCGTAAGTCGTGAGTATGTCGATATAGGGTGCGCCTAGTAGCCTATCGACGTAGCCTATTACAGCCTATCGATATATTATCCTACCGGAATGCTGACATGTTGGCCACCGTTCAGCACGTACTTACATAGGTATGGATGACATGAAAACATGTACTTCTATTTTGCAGATCTGCTCTGGCTCCAGCTATAATTCCACCCTCAGCACCTGCTCCTCCACATGCAAAACGTGGCCGCTGCCGACTCTGTCATTACACCTGTGACAACAAGCACTCTACCAGGTGCTCAAAATGTCTCAACTTTGTTTGTAGAGATCATCTCCTGTGTGAGAGATGCTTAACCTTTCAATAAAAGTCAGTTGGAGTACAACAGACATTCTTACTGCTTTTTCCTCGCAAGCCTAGCCTACCAGCACATAGTAGGCTTAACAAAAGTACATATTTCTGTAGGCCCTATAGTGTACATAATGCTTGCTAGGAAATATGGACTTTGCGTTAGGCTCACTAAGCATCCTAGGGCAACATGACCAAAGTTTATCAATGTCAAAAGATTATAAAATTGGGTTATACGAGTATGGGTCAATGGTGACCCATAATTGACTTAAGTGTAATTTTTTTTTCGACGTTCAAAGGTTAATAAAGAAAATGTGGAAATAGGTTGTTTATTTTGCTAGAAAACGTAATAAGTTTACAAATTATATGAAGCCTCTATTCACACCATTTGCAAGCATTTATATTGTCTTAACTATATACACTTGACTTATTCCCACATTTTCTATTTTT
Organism: Prostheceraeus crozeri; assembly: GCA_907163375.1. Classification (NCBI taxonomy): domain Eukaryota; kingdom Metazoa; phylum Platyhelminthes; order Polycladida; family Euryleptidae; genus Prostheceraeus; species Prostheceraeus crozeri. Next base: position 113,808 of record CAJQUW010010395.1, read on the forward strand.
GAATAGTTGATGCAACGTCACAATGCCAAGTTTTGCCTTACGACTTGTATCGAATGTCTGAAGTGTTTTCAGTGGAATGCTAGCCGGTCATGATCAAGTCATATATAATCAGCAATACACACGTCATGTACATAAAATAGAGATGCCAATTGTTTTCATTTCTCGATCCACCTTGCATCAGTATCTTATCAGGAGTTTCAAATGATAGCGTGGTTCAAAAGGTCCAATTGCATATCTCGTGGCAGTTGCTATCTAAAATTTCCACAATATATCCATTAGAAAGAACGAAGTCTACACAGTGATTTTCTATACAAAATTGATTTTAAGGTACAAATTAAACACACGATGTGTCTTGTAATCGTCTAGGTTGACGACAAGGGACATTTACAGATGGAAAGTCGAACACGAAGTTAACGAGTCTATTATGACTCCTGATACAAATTGTCCAACGAAATGCGGCTTATGCTGAATAATTCAACTATCAACTTCCTGCCTCTCCTCCTCCATTTCCACTTTGTCACTGCTTTCTTCCTTGACGTCTGAAAGGAAAAAATGTCCTATCATACACAAAAAATCATGTAATGCATTTTCATGCAGAGAGCAGAGCCACGTGAACACCATATTATAGATGGAAATTTACTCTTCATTGCAGTAAACGACTAGAAAGACAATACACAAGGAGCGATATTACGTCGTGGACATGCGTTGTCATGACAACGGCACATAAACAATGTGGTTTGCCAGCAACGTACCGCTACGTTGTCAGCCTATTTGTAATGAGCAGCTGAAATTAACATCAACAATCAGCTACATGTACTGTTCATTCTATTCCTAGAGACTCAAAAGCAATGCCGTATATCAATGGAAATTTCAAATTATTGCAATAATGTATGAAAATCATCAGCATGTTCTCAAAGTTGTAAAAAAAGAAATAAAACTATTTTGAAAAATAAAAACGATGCTATACAAGATACGTAACAAAATGACATTTCAAAATTCGGGCATGATTCTGGTATATTTCCCGAAAATTTCAAAATTCGTACATATATCCGAAATTCGTGTATATGCGGCCACCCTGTTTTATTACCTTGACAAAGTACAATATAGCTTCTTTGAAAGAGGCCCTGACTTGTCATTTTCAGTTTTGTGGTTGGAAAGAGCCAGGAGTATTTTAAGATGTTATTATTATTGATCTTATTCTTATATATATGTACAAAATTTTTCGACTGCTATCAGGCAATCATCTTCAGATAATCATTTTCATCTTACCTGAAGATGATTGCCGGATAGCAGTCGAAAAATTTTTACATATATGTAAGAATAAGATCAATAATAATATCATCTTAAAAACACTCCTGGCTCTTTCCAACCACAAAACTGAATATGTCTTCTATTACTGGTTTCTCCGTCAAATTTGTCATAAATCTCACTTTCCTGTCAAATTCGCCAAAATGTTGTTTTATCTGAACACAGTTAAATTACTCTATTTACCGAGTAAAACGTCCTTTCCGGGTCATTTTTGCATGAAAAATTCGATGTTGTCTGGTTGAAATGTCAAATGGGTCTATCTTACAAGACTACAAGGATCGAGCATCTTTTCATCAGTCAAAAATTGCGTGGAATTCCTCATTGTAAGCTTATAAAACGCAGGATACCAGCAACCAGGCAACTTGAGATTTCTCCACTTCCCGTCAACGTGGAATTCTTGATTTTTGATACGGCCCAGAGGATCGCTGCTCATCTTTTCCGGTTGAGATTCTTGTAGGGAAAGGCGGAGTATTATCGGCATGTAGGCTACAGACGAATCCATCCAGCAAATATCGCTTATTCGCTCAATATGTATGGTACCCATCTTTCAAGACTACATACGGTCACGAGGCACTTTACTGCATCGATTCGGCATGATGCGGATCGATAGATGCTCAGGTGGACATGTTTGAAAATTTTCAAAATTCTGTTATTTTTGTGATATGCCTAATACTGAGTGATATCTTAGAATCTGTTTCTGATGTTGGTTATGGTGTATCTGCAGCTGTCCACAAAGCAAAAAAAATCTTGAATTCCTGATATTTCCGATTGTAGAGCTTGAAATGTTTTTCTTTGTGGCACCGGGGTATTATGGGCACTTTTGACCGAGGTACAATGGGCATGCCCATTATACTCGTGTGGTTGGTCGATTTCAATGACTCATAAGAAGAAATATTTTGAAGTTTGCAAGCCACAATTTCTGCTAGCACGTAATTCTAATCGGAAATCCGTCAACATTTTGGTTAATTCTGTGGGTTAACTTATCGAGCTATTTTTTAGAGTTAGGAGCGCCTATGATGAATTGAAGTATTTTCGAAACCGGGGATTTCCCAGATCTTTGTCTGGAAGCTAATTAACACTTAAGCGAACTTAAATAGTCTTCATTATTTTTAGTGCTAATGATCGCGAATGGAATCTACAAAAGCTACCAAGACAAGATTCACTATGAATAAGAATGGTGAATCGGCTTTTCCCATAGCTGATATCACTCGAGTCCTCAAAGAATTTACTCAGACCGCCAACCGGAGGATTGTATTCGAATTTTGTGGTACGGTCGACGTGAGGGAAACATAAAGCTGAACTACATGTAATAGCCATCAAATTTCATTTGTGTAGTTTTCTATCTAATTAATAAATTTCCCTGTAATTGCTGCATATATCCAGAATCAATGCGAACATTGAAAGATTTTGCTTCTGACTTCTCAATTATGACCAATAAATTAACTCAAACACACCACACATCATCATTAACTTATCACATTAAACGATACTTCAAGAAATTGAGAATACCTAATAATGCAACGAACAGCATTGTGAAATTTTCTATTTTACTTTAAATGCCCATAATATCCCGGTGGAGTGCCCATAATACCCCATGGATTTTTTCGATGGAAAAATGACATATTTTCGTATTTTTTTATGTGGACGAGCAAAAGATATTTTGCCACCTACTCACTACAACATATCGTCTATTGATTAATTTATCTCTAATATAAACATAGTAGCAATAGCAATGAATCATTTTGGCAGCCTCAATGGGTCGTAACACAAAACATGGAATAATACCCTGGCTTCCACTACGCGATTTTGGGATTTTATCACCTTAGAAAAGACATGAGGGTAACTGGAGGCAGCTAGGGCAATCTCTCCCTGTCAATTCTCATCAAAATCGACAACGATAGGATTCTATTAAAATTTCTGGTTGCTTTTTCCTAGATTTGCCGTTTCTATAATGAGCAATTGTTTCAATCAGTGCTCTTGCCACATTCTTACTGATTGTTGCATGACAAACAGAAATTCAACTGTGTAGTGCTTTGTAACATCGCCATATCCATTATATTATTACAGGGTTGGCATATTTAAAAGCCCATATAAATTTCAAATAGGAATTTTGGTTAGTTTTTTTAAACACGTGGCTGGATTTATTAAAATAGTACATGTATATTGTATCTTCTATATAAGGCCATGATTTTTAAATGCAAGCTGTATATCATCAGCTCGAAACTTCAACATGAACGACCGTCTACTTATACTTCTATCCTAATTACAGTTCTAAAGGAGCGGCTGCACAGCATTCATAGCAAAATTATATAGTTATTCTACATTGGTGCTTCTGGGTGCTTTAATCAGTCTGTTATATCAAGTAATATTCATGATCGTAAGAGTTTCCATACCTTTCCAATAATTCTTGTAATAGCCACACTTTTTGTTATGAACATTTTTGGATCATTGATTTTAGTATGACGAAATCATGCTCGTGATATTATAAGCTCAGCTGTATCACTTAATTGTTTTCATTGGAATAAATACTAAACTAGATAATATACTGATGTTT
>CAJQUW010010396.1:0-12919 GCA_907163375.1 Prostheceraeus crozeri
TCAGGGGCGTCGTGTGCGCAGCAAAAACTTGAGCAGGCCCATTGTTATGTGACATCATTTGTTTCATAAGTTTATTCGGTCCACGGCCACACCATTGACTTTCACCCGTGACCCGTGACCCTTGCTGTCAACCCCCATGGGCCTGTAGGCCTATAAATGTACATATTTTTGAAATTTTCTATTTCGTTGCTATTACTGATTGTTGAATTCCTAATTCATTCATTCCGTCCTTTTACACTGTTTAAAGTGATAGCAACAGAGTTAAGATAAGCAAGTTTTATATTATCATTCATCTCTGAAAAAATTACGTGATACACGTAGACAACACACCGCTTTGGAGATGTCTGAAACTCAGCTATTTAACAATTCAATCTTCGAAAACACGATGTGACAAGGGAAACAATCTACCTACTGAGTATTATAAGCTGGTACTCTCACAAAATCTAGTGGTGTGGATCGAAAACAATTCAAAAAAAGCAGATTGCTGTTAAAAGAACATAGGTCTACATGCAGCACACAATATCACTGTGTATGCCTAAACAAGGAAGTGGTGTAGTGCATCGTGTTTCATATGATCAAGAAAACAACAACGAGGATGAAAAAGCTTGTAAAAATGGTGCTGTGAGTCTAACAATTAAGCATAAAAAGTACAACTGGTTATGAGGAGAAAATTACACGTTTACAAAAAATGATTCTAAGGAAAATCTGGTTGGCATGGGCATGGATTCATCAGTCGTCTTTGGATTCAGTCCCACAAAAATCGGTAAAACAAATTTCGGTGCTATGAAGGCAGTTCATGCACAAAAAATTAAATTGGTTGTGGGTAAACTACACGTCAACAAAAAATGATTCTAAGAAAATCTATCGGCATGGTATCATGGATTTCATCAATCGTCTTTGGATTTCATGGCACAAGCACAAAACTTGGGATAAGCTATGAACTTACATTGTTGGATCTAGCAATAAAAACGAGAATAGGAAATTTCTATGTTACACACGTAGCTACATGTACAAGCAGACGTCAACACAATTATGTGTATGTATACACCGGTAATACACATGTAGCTACCGGTATTAGGCCTCTACATGTAAACTGCATGCATTACATTTGAAATGTTTCATAAAAGCAGCTTGCACACTTTGTAATTGTATAGGCCTAATGTTGCTGATATGCTAGGCTACTAACACTAAGTGTAATCAGAATGCTTTCATACCTACAATGTAGAAAAAAAAAACCGATTTACAACTTGAAGTATAGACTGGTCTTGAAATACACTGTTTGCACGTACATACAATTGATTTCTTCATGTACAGGCCTAGTTAATTTTCATGGTCCTAAATCTTAAATCTACGGGTACATGTAGATAGGCATATAGAGACCACTGGTATAGAGCTGCTTTATGATAGATTTCGCACCGTGGAAAAGCTATTTGCGACGCTCAGCAAATGATTCCCAGAAGTAGTCCCGGCAAGCGGCCAGTGATAGCTTCAGGGATCGAGCTGCTTCAAACTGCAATGACCATCAAGTCATTTAGGAACGGTCCTTGGTTCATTGTGAGGTTTTCCTTATAAGTTGTTTTCAACAAACTTCAACGCGGAAAAAGAACGCATCACAAGATGATGATGTTACTGGCAAAGTCAGTACAAGGCGTTACAACTTGGCTAAAGACGCAAGCATTTTGTGATGATTGTTATTTACCATTTACAAATATAAGTTGTGCACGCTATTTGGTGCAATTTGCGTTGAGATAAATGGTGCACAAAAAGTTGGTATTCCGCTTTAAGCGTATCTGAACGTGGAATATCACGGGATAATAATGTTGCAGTGTCAACAAAGAATTCCAAATTCTGAAGTGACGGCGACTCAAGAGACTTGTATTGATTTCAATAGTGGATTTAGTTCAATACTAAATCGTGACTTGCAAAGCATTGAAGCATAAGATCTATGCTCATAGATCTATACCTCATAGTAGAATTCAACGCGACATTCCTGTTTAAAATCAAAGCACGGTCTGATTTGCAGAATTTGCATCGATTCTTGAGGACACCTTTCTGCGATGGGGAGCAATAACTTCAACGTCCAATGCTTGCTGCCATTCGATTCGGCTCGATCACAATATTCATCATATTTCTCTTGATTTCTCGGAGATTTGAATTGCAGCGATCATGCTTCAACAAGGGATACAGCAGAAGAAATGTCTATCTTGGATGATGATTTTCATTGTAACGTTCTTGTAGTTAGCTGCATGTTCCTCTATGCCCGACATATATGCTCGAACTCGGAGAAGATGAATTTTGGTGTTTCGATGAAAAAGGACGGCGGAGGATAGATGGCAAGAAAGCTCTCAACTTTATAAGCTTGCTCACGGTTCTGAGATCAATGCATAAAGGATGTATAAACAAAAGTCGGTCTTAAATTTTGTGGATATGAGCTCGGTTAAAATGTATATTAATATGTTTTCGTTTCAAGTTGCTATGGAGTAGGAGGATATACATGTAACCTTTTGCAAAACCATGGTACGACGACGTTAGACAGCTTATTAAGTCTTCAGCAATGATATTACAAACAAGTGGCAGCCGTACAGGTCAGAGTCTCTGACTCAGAGACTCGAAATGAGACCGCATTGAAGAGCAGATCGACTTTTGTGACTTCATGCGTCTGCGTGCAGGTCAGATGACCTTGTCCGTCTAACCGCCTCACATTGTGGGGAAAATAGCTTCAAGCTAATCTCGAACCGAGTTTTTATGGTGATGGTGACGCTGTACAGTTGCCAGAAATCACGTGATTTCATTCAAAGCAGTCGCTGTGACTCGGCTAGGCAAAGCACCGTGGCTAGGCGCAGTCATCAATGAGAGCAGCAGTTTATTGTATGACACTTCATCCGACGACGGTGTGCGGATAGAAATGTACTGAACAGAGAGTTAGTCCTACCGCTTCTGCCGTCGTCAGTTGGGTTAGCTGGTAGGCCAACTTTGGGAAAAGTGTAGACAGAAAAAATAGGACGGCAATTTCTTGTGTTCAAAATCTTGAGCAGGCCAGAGCAGGCTCTGGCCTGCTCAAGATTTTGAACACAAGAAATGGCACGACGCCACTGAAAACGATGGTAAGAAATATTAAGTCCCGGTGTCTCTCTACTAGTGTTGCGGCATTCAAATACGCTGCAGTGTGGCATTTTTCCGTGGTACGGACAAGCTCGACGTACTTCAGTTCAGACTATCAAATGTTGAGACAGTCAAGCTACAATCCCAGGTGACTCACTTAACGTCAAATTGGACAGGAACTATCATTGTTTGCATATCGCTCTGCCTGGATTCAGGCTCAATGACGCAGTCGTTTTACTGGATTCTCATTGGCTGTTCCATTGGCAGGACATTTCGTGTGCTACCGTCTTAACGATGTCGATTCTGGCTGTTCAAAAGGCACGTAGGTAATATTATTCAATAAGACATTTGAGATCAATTTGTAGTTCCCTTGTAGTAGGAACTTGCTTCAGTTCCCCTTTAAGCCCTGCCACACCTCCTCACATGGGACATTATCATGGGCTTTCTGCAAATCAATGAATATGCGATGTATTTCCCTTCGACCTTCTCGATGCCTTTCCATCATCAATCTTTATGGAAGTTAATATGGTATTTGTTGTGCACTTTCTTAGCATGAAGCCGTGTCGGTAATGTTGATTTTCACCACCTCCTCTCGCAGCCTCGCTTCGATCATTCATCTTTCCCCGTCTTTTCATTGAGAAACTCATCAGTTTGATTCCTCTGTACTTCGAGCATCTTCTTTGTTCTTGTAGATAGGTGTCAACGTCATGAGCCGCCATTCAGCTTGTTTTTCTTTCTTTGCAAGATTGTACTGAACCGAAAACCTTCACTACTTCCTTTTGTACTAACACCCAAAAAGCCTTCACAGGGATGTCATCTGGCTTGACTCCCTTGCCCCGTTTCACTTATCCTGAGATCATATGTACAATGTAATGTTCACTATAGCCTATTTTATAGTTCTACAGCGAATCACTCTCAGAAAAATTCGGTTTGATGACACCGATTTCCTCGATCATCAACTGCGGAAGGCGCATGTCGTGTTTAGACCCGTAATAGACCTGACGACGGGAGATCGCAGTACTTTTCCAAACTAAAAATGAAGGTGAGACTCTTTCAATAGTTTCTGGTCGTTGATCTAATGAAATTCAACTCGCAAAATCGCATAGATCATCAGCATCCGATGTCTTCGTTGATCAATTTTACCTTAGAGTTTCCAAAAGATCAAGCCGCGGAAGAATAAGCAGAAAATACGAACTTGCCAATGCAGAATCTGACTTATGTATGAGTGCATGCATGCATGCCAACAACACAAGTCTGAATAGCATTCATTCTTAATTAGCTAGTAAATGAAGGTTGCTTTGAAAGGCAAATTGACTGACTGCAAATTGTGCACTTTGCTTTCTCCTGCAGGAGAGGCACAATACACGCTATCGTCAACTGGCACCTACTCATTTAACGATGCCGGGAAGACTTGCCCTCGCTCTTCTAAAGATTCCCTTTTGCTAGTACCCATGAATCGTCGACCTCCTTGGGTGGAAGATCTTTTAACTGTTGCAGCAACACTTACTTGGAATAATGTCCCCCTCATCTTCATAAAATTCTTCATGGTGTCCATTTTTTCCAATCTACAGTATGTAATGTATCACTGTAGTCTTGTAACGAAATGCCACTTGAATATAATCCTTGAGATTGAAAATCGAATTCATATGCCAGTATCTCCAAAGCATATAATACTACACAATTATGCAATTGCGCAGCAAAGAAATTATGGCCACTGATAATGGTTTCGGTAAACTGCATTCAGTATTGCCATTCAATCATGGCTTTAGCAACACTACGTATAAATATTTTAAATCATACGAGTACAACTTGTGTAAAAGATCGCAGACTGGCCTGATTGTGTGCTTTCACGAAAGGAGCGTCCGGTTTCGATTCTAAAACTGCATGTCTTGATGAAAAACGCAGTATTTGTCAAGCTTTTGAATTATTTTGTGTATTATGTAATCCTCCCAATTCTTGTACTGGCAGTTGATGACGAATTCAAAACTGATACTTTTGTAGATAAGAATGACTAACATGTAATGGTGGTTACTAACACATTACTGACTGATAAAACTTCATCTACCCAGAGACATCAGAAAATCTGCATGAAGCGGTATCAGAGAACGATTTTTCCGTAACAAGGCATTTGCATCTAACGTTTTCAAATCAGTCCAGTCAAAAGAAGATTCGTGATTCTCCATAAACATATTTCATAATCAGAAGAATTTCTTCAAAATGAGAAATTCATCCGCTCAAATAATTAAGACTTACTCTTAAGGGAACATTCAATTCTCCTTTTGATAGATCTCGGACGGAAGATTTAGAAAAGTTCAAATGAGTGAAGGACAAGCATTTTTGCCTAGTCCAGTATAAAATTAATTAGAATTGTAATTAAACAAGGTAGTTACATCAATCAGCTCAATCTGGGAGCACATTTTAAGCACATTGTATAAACAATATTTAAATACATGTATTTGAGGCTTAAGCGTCCCAAACTGGGGCTTGGAAGGTGCTAACACAGTTCTGCTTTCCTGGAGCGTTCTGATCCTGCTGACTTCGGGGTTCAGCAGATCACAAAACCAAGCACTTAATCACGGTGTCACGGAGACCGCTCATATAATTGTGAAGCTCATGTATTCACAATAAAATACCTTCGGATTCTAAAACTCTTAAACCATGAATTGCCGTAATCCCCCCCCCTCGACTCTTGATTCACTGCAGACTAAGGTTATGGCGGTGCATCTAAAATTCGTTGATCATAGTGATTTTATATTAATACTGGAAAAATAATAATCGTGACTGACAAGTTAGCACGTGTGTAAAGTTGCGGAACCACCCAAATCAAATAAAGATCTGTATCTGTAAAGAGCTATGAGACCTGTAATGAAAAAGAATAGGGTAAACTCGGCTAATTCGGAGGCACGGGTAATTCGGAGGTATTTTCTTTGATCAAATAATTTTCAGACTTAATGAAATCTGACTGTCGCTGTTTTTGGCATGGATATCTATGTCGGTATGCGCGTCAGTCATGAAGTAAGAATGAATTCAAAACGTCGTCGCTGAAGAATTCAAAACTTCATTTATTGTAGGTAGCAATAGAAATGCGATAAAAATTCGCTGTTTTTGCATACACATCGTGGGAAAGTCGATATTTCTGCAGCATATGTAATTTATCTGCCGATAGACAGTTTGGCTGTAGAATGAACACTTGTTGCAAGTTTAAAAGTTTTGGCGAATCAAAACAGATCATAGTGCACTTGCTATGCGCTTAGCTAATTCAGTCAAAAATTAGTTTTTTCGGCAGAATTTCTGTGATCATGGATCGCCAAGCACGAGTTGCTGCAGCAAAGAACGCTGTTTTATCGAACAATATTTCCATTTACAAGGCATCGAGACAATTTAACATCCCCGAAACAACTATACGAAGGCATTGCAATTCCGAGAACAATTTAAGTGGGCCAGGAAGACCTCGAAAGCTAAGTGAAGCCCAAGAATTGGAACTGGTGAAATATTCAAGAGACATGGTTCGCCTGGGATTTGGCTTGACGGCAAGCGACATGATTCGTTGTGCAAACGGGATGACGGGTGGTGATAGCAGACTGAGCTGGGATTGGCGGTCATCTTTCAAAAGTCGTCACAACCTTTGTTTGAGAGCGTCCGAACCAGTGGCTCACTACAGGGCAACGATGGCGAATCGCGCGATTATGGATGACTTCTTTGACAAATACGAAGCCAAGATATCCGAACTCAACTTGGAGAACAAGCCGCATCTGATCTACAATCTCGATGAGACCGGACTACAGATAGCCGGAGGATCGGGCCGCGTGGTGGCCCCACGCGGCATGAAGCGAGTGTGCTCGCGGACCTACGCGGACAAAAGCGAGACGAGGACCCTTCTCATTGCTGTCAGCGCGTCTGGTGCTATCTCGCCTGGGATGCTGCTGTTCAAAGTAAGTTACAATTCTAATATTCTTACATGTATTGTCAAGGTTCGACAGAATAGAATTTTATAGCCTAATAGGCCTTATCTTCATCAAACTATGATAAGCTCACAATTCTTAGAGGCCTACATGCATACTAATTGACAAGCACGAGGTATAGGCCTATTTAAGACCGAGCTATAGGCTAGATCTTCTCAATCGCCCAACAATTGAGGCCTAGGTCTAAAATTTTTTTTTTCTATTTCTAGGGGATTCGGCGAACGCTCCTTCACGACGTCGAGAAAGAGCTTCCTCCAGGCTGGATGGCCGAGTTGACGGAGAAGGGGTGGATCACTGCCGACTCCTACCTAGTGTTCTTCAGGAGATTTGTGGAACATTTGCCAGCTGAGCGTCCAGTGCTTGTGGTGATGGATTCCCACTCAAGCCATGTCACCCCCGAAGCCATCAAATTGGCTCAGGATAATGGAATTGAGCTCATGACATTTCCTGCTCATACCACTCACATCCTGCAACCCTTAGATGTTTCCATTTTTAAGTCATTGAAATCGCATTGGCGATCTGTTGTTAGTGATCATTTGAGAGAAAACATAGGCATTTCTGTGTCGCGCTTGGATTTTGCCAGATTGGTCACCAAGGCCTACATGGCATCATTCAGCCTTTCTAACATTCTCTCGGGGTTTCGGGCCACTGGTTTATTTCCAGTAGATAGAACAGCCATTGATGATGAGAAGCTGGAATTGTCTTTGCTTAGTGAGAAAGATGGGACCGATGTTTCTCCATCTGACGAAAACACCGCCCCTTCTACTAACCTGCCCAATCTCCCCACAGTTGCTGCGCGTGATGAGAAGAAAAAACGTAGAGTACAGAGAGCGCGAGTGTTGACCGAGTGCAAATTGTCATCAGATGTTGACCAGAACCTTTGTCCGATTTGTAACGTGAATTATTCTCTTTCAACTGATCGTGAGTGGGTGAAGTGTCACCTATGCCCTGTATGGGGACATGAAAAAGTGTTTTGCTGAGAAGTATTTGATTACGCATTTGAATACTGTTGTTTGCAGTGCTTGTCGACGATAATGTACAGTAGTTCTGTCGATCGTCAATATATTTTTCCTTGGATTTCTGTGTTTTTGTCTCAAGAATTGAGCTGATCAAGCTATTCAATTATTATTATTATTGTTATCATTTTTGAGCATTATTATTGTTATTATTCCAGCACCAACATTTAGAACAATACATTAGAAGTGCGAACTAACAGGCAACCTAGGCAAAAACACCTAGCTAAATGTTTATACATCATTAGATACACTATTAGATATTACCACCGAATTAGCCGAGTATACCTCCGAATTACCCGAGTATGCCGCCACATTAGCCGAGTTGTTAATCATTTCGTCTACTTGCTGACTCTAGAAAATGATAATTGTAAAAAGAAATTTGGTGTGCTGGAGTCATTCAAGGTTCCCTCATATACCCCTAGACGTAAATTTAGCGAGATTAGATATAGTTCAGCTGAGAAAAATTGCTTTTTAGCAAAAATACCTCCGAATTAACCGAGTTTACCCTACATGTGATGTGAATAATTAATGCACTTATAACTTATACTGAAAGATGGGGACTCAATCAACGCCATGCCATCAGCTCAGTACTAAATAATCGAATAAAGACACGACACGGTCAAAATAATTCGAAGGATCCAGGAAACGGAAGATATTAAAGTTAAACAATTACCCCATTGGAGAATCCTGTAAATAATTAGGCAATTAAAAGTCATGAATGAATGAATGAATACAAATGAATGCTAACTACATAGAGTAACCTACTCCAGTACAGAGTAGGGATTGAAATACGAATAAAGGATAGCCAACCCAACTTAAGACGGGAAGGGCAATAAATTAAAACTTACAAACGATTTTATTTTTGCAATCTAAGAAATAAAATGAGAGTTCGTCATAGACTTGACGAGAAGCTAACTTAAAAATAACAAATGGTGAACATAAGAGACCTAAGAAACCAAAATTAAGTTTTCTATGTATGGAGTCATCAGGGAGGAACCATGTGGCTGCATGAAGAAGGGTTTCGGCCCTAACCTCCACCCCATACAACACATACCCCAACTCTCCAAGCCTGAGGAAACATAGCAGAACCCATAGAGTGAGTATGTTAGGTAGAGTGATAACTGCACATTTCTTGAATCCCAATGGCTATACACTTTCGATTTCATTAAAGGAACTCAAGGGAGATACAGTCGGAATTGCTTCAAAATGTGAGAAAACACATTTGTGCAGTTTTGAAGAAATCACAGCGGAATTGAGTGATCATGACAGTAATGAAGAAGGAATGATGCTATTTCACGGATTCTCCGTGTCATGACAGCCTTGGAGAAGATGTTTGTTGAAGTAGCAATTTGATGGGTTCCTATTATTTTCATGTTCAACCTCAGCAGTATACAGGACATTTTTTAAAATTCACAATTGCTTAATTGTGATGATCCATAGTTGATTTTTCCTTTTGATCCAATAACTAGACACACAAATAATATATTTCGTTGTATAAAGAAAATAAAAACATCATTTCTAAGTTGAGAAATGTGCATCAATCAGAAGACAATTTTTGGGGGACAAAGGATAATTGAAAAAATATCCCAAGTCAATGTAAATACAATCCTTACTTATAGTCTGCTTGAAGGGAGGCCTACGGCTCATGAACTTTCACATGATACATAGCTAGCTTTATATGTATGATTAGTTAAGCGTAATCATGTCACAGGCAACCTGCCACTGGCAGAGCAAAATCACAATCAAAGACAATTGTAGGTTACACCACGCGTTTTGTCACGAGCGCGAAGCGCGAGTGACAAAACAAGTGGTGTAACGGAATTACACCACAGTTACTTACCCTCACAGTGAGTAGATAACCACCGTTTAATGATACCAATATCTATTCTACATGCTATGTGATGCTAGTGAAATTGGTAGCGAATGAATGTGAGTAGATAACCACCGTCTAGTGACTATGCTACCGTCTAGTGTTATACGCACTCTACATTCAACTTTATTCTCTATTGTCTGACATAGAAATCTAGCAATTCATGTAATTTCACCAAGATTTTAGAATAATAAGTCATTCACACTTAGCCATAAGTTTATCTTGCTGATTGATAGACAATGGGCCTAGTGACAGTGAATTCAATGCTTCAATGCTTCAATGGTATAGCTTTGAAATCGAACAATTCTATACGAAGTTAAGCTATAATTAAGTACCATGTGCACATTTAGCCGTTTATTATATTCACAATAAGCGTCTGCTGAACACAATAATGGTCGACAAACAATAGCTATAATTCTGTGTGATCAACCCTCCAGTAATGGCCAGCACACGAATGCTGTTATATACATATGTATTTCAGTCCGAGAAATATCAACGCTGTAAGAGGTCCACGGACGGTCGTCAAAATCATAGATATCTCAGCAACTGCATCAGTGTCGCCGGTGGTATTTTATTAAACTCGTTCTTCAACACAGAAAAGCAGAAACGGCTTCGCTATGGAACTTAATCCTTGAAGTCAATCAGATTTCTATGATTAAAACTGTCGGTGTATGACATTTTATTCCACAGTTTCTACCGACAGCTGTAAGAAAACTGTGGTGTAAATGACATGAATTGACCGCTACTGTGGTGTAATAATTTCAATCATAGAGTAGATTAGAGTAGACGATTTCAATCATGAGTATGTATATTAGGTAGAGTGGTAACTCCGAATTTATTAAATCCCCAATGTGTAGGCTATACACTTTCGATTTTATTAAATGAACTCAAAGGAGATACAGTCGGAATTGTTTCCAAATGTGAGATATGCGTATTTATGCAGTTTTGAAGAAATTGCAACGGAATTGAGTGATTATGATAGCATAAAGCATAAGGAAATGATATTATTTTGCAGATAGTCCGTGTCATGACAGCCTTGGAGAGGTAATGTTTGCTAAATTAGCAATTCGATAGGTTCCTATTACTTTCATGCTAAACCTCAAGAGTATTTTCTGAAGCGTAATCATCACAGGCAACCTGCGGCTTGCAGAGCAAGATCACTTAATCAAAGACAATTATTTCAATTAACTTTGAAAGATGCAATTGGGTCCACATCACTATTTAATTCAGATTCTAGAAATGAAACATGAATTTAGTGATCGAATCATAAAATCATGCCGGTGAAAATTGAATTAATGAAATTTCAGCCAAGAAATCACAAATAATATCGCGACTTTTTCATGAAAACTTCCGTTATAATGCGGTTCATGAAATTCCCTTGATGATCAGCTTAATTTCCGCTTAGTTAGGATGCTTGCTGGCAAATATTTATTCCCTTTTGATATCCAAATTGTTTCATACCACTTACAACGGGGAGTCATCTCGTTTGTATGTAAATTGTCAAATTTTGATTTTTTAACTGCTCAAATTTTTTCTTGTACCACGGGAACGTAATCTCCGCCAAAACTGAATCTTTTCATACAGAAATTTTTACTGTCCACAGATACTTTTTGAGTTGACACTCTACCTATATATCCCTACTCTATGAGATCTACTTCTTTGTACTCAAAAGGGATAATAACAACTTCCCTGTCGATCTTTTCAATCAAATCCTCGACTTTTAAGAACCTCGAACAGAAGGATTCAACTACAGTCCGTTTCATAAAAAGTGGATCATCCTAAAATTTGACTAAATAAAACATAAGTATGATACAGAAAGCATTTTTCATGTTATTTCATGTCCCTAATATATTTAAATGTCCTTATATAATCTGATAAGCTATGATACAGTAACGGTTCTTAAGAAGCTAATATTTTGTGGCCCTACCCTTATTGTTAATGACATTACCAATTCGTCTAGGCATTGATTCGATGATATCGTTGATTTTTTACTGATCTAGCTTTCTCCACTCTCTTTTTAACAGTGACGTAAGTTGTGATACGCCATCTGAAGATAGCAGTGAACGACGAACGTTACGTTTTAGAATACTCCATACATTTTTTATGGGATTCAGATCAGGAGAACGAGCTGGCCAAGATAATATCCTAAGCCCTAATTGAGACTTGCATAAGTTGACTCTACTACTCCTGTGACACGTAGCATTATCATCCATAAATAACCAAGTCGATGGATCACCAAGTTGATCTGTCATTTGGCCAATGTTCATTCGTAAAACATTCACATAGCGTTCAGAATTCATGGTTCCTTGCTGTATGTGAAGTAGTTCTACCAAGACTGACACTTAGCCTTTTGTGAATACGATCTCGTTATTGTTCATTTGTGCTTTGTATTGTTTTCAACCGGTAAGAGATAGATTTCTAGCTGAAAGCAATCAGGAGTGCTGCCAACACCACCGCAATACGAAGTCAGGAAGCTTAGCTCATGAAAACATGAAGTCCAGTTTAATCACGATGTAGCAGTTGCCATTATTGTTGATGATTTAATGGTGCTATAGCTGGCTCTGATTGTCCACGAATTTTCTATTAAGTTTTTGTATTTTGCTTTTAGTATCGTTTTGGCTTGTAGAACAACATATGTTACATAACAAAGGAGAGCAAATGTAATTTTATCAAGAGTGAGGTTACTGATTTTGTGTAACATTGCTAAATGGAAGAACAAAATATATCTACTCCTTTTTTATCTATAACAGGAAAAACAACTCAATATTCATGCTTGAAATTTTCAACAATGTCTATATTAGTAAGCGCACAAACTGACATAATCTTCCAAAATTTCAGGAGAAATTCGTTCAAGTTTGGGCAGAGTTAGAACAAAATTGAATTTAAGGCGATTGTTTAAGGGCTGATCCAATTTTTTTATGATAACGAATCTGTATATACTATGCAAGTTCCAGGCTGAACAGAGTAAA